>LPNX010800910.1:168379-244350 GCA_001517045.1 Pseudotsuga menziesii | reverse complement strand
ACACTTTTTTAATATAAATTTGGGAATAGGTATCATAAAAAAAACTACTTTTTTTGTTTGTATTTTTGACATATCTCCCCGTGTTTTTACTCAAATTTCGATTGGGAGAGCTCGTTGGATGCAGAGTTAAATTTTGCATCCAACGAGTNTACTTGATGTAATGGGTGACCTATGGTCTTAGTTACCAGGGCCCACAGTTTGTCCAAGTTAGCATTCATGGGGGGTGTTAGGATTATTAATCCTCCCTTATCCAAATTTGGTCATATGTCTAAATCGGGAGTCCATGCAGTCTATTTATAGTCATTAGTACCATTGGTTAAACTTGACCTAATTGGGGCACATGTTTTAGTTACCAAAGTGTGGGGAACACTAATTGAGGCTCACTGCCACTTATTGCACTTGATTGCATAAGTTTAGGAGTCTCCTAGATCAATCCCTACAATTTAGGAAGCAACTGGGAGTGCCGAAACCAACCAAGGTCAGTTCACTTCAGCTAATGACTAGTCAAGCCAAGTTAGGAGTCAGTTACATTCAGTTCTAGCTCTCTACATTCAGTTAAATAATGGTTTAATTAATTGCACACATGTGGGGCGTTTTTCTCACCTACCACAGTCAGTTAACCATTATTTAATACTAAATGTAACACTTGGTTGTGTTTTAGAACTCCGGTTATGATTTAGACAAGGACAGTCAACTACTAGGTCCTCCAATAGTGATTTAGACAATGTCTTGGTTACCTACAGTCAAGTAGAGTCATCGATTCGAACTTCCTCATGTGGATTTGAATTGCTTGTGGCTATTAAAGCCATTTTACATCATTGTAATTATTATCTGGATTACTTTTTTGATTAATGAAAGCATTCACAGCTACAAGCCTTTTGCACTGTTTCATTCTTCAATGACTGAGTAAATTGTGAGATCTTCTTTGTGAGTTGTGTGTTTGTCTACAGATCTATATGCTCAAATTTAACACGCGCGAGGTAGCAAACTAAATAGTGGTGAAAGACAAAGCTGTTCTGAAAGTTAAACTCCCTCCCACAGTTAAAAAGATAAAAATTCCGCTCACCTAAGCTTATAACCTAGCCGGATGAGGAAAACTGCCAGGAACACCCAATCTACGGGAGAAAACCACTAAAAGTTTACGTGCAATGGAGAAAATGACAAAAAGGCCTACCTGGTAACCTGGTGAATATGGCGAGTCGATGACGGTTGGGCTTCTACCTCTGCCACCTGGAAGCTAGTACAGCGACAGCGGGGACCTTCACTTCCTTCAGAAGATGACAGCTCAACGGCAACAGTGCCCGGCAGTGAAAAATAACAATATAAAAAACCCAATGTCGTCCGCGTATATATAAACTCTCACACGTGCGAGGAGAAAAGAAATTGGGCATCGGAGAGCTTTTCGCATCTGAAGCCGGGAGCAATCTGCCTTCCGCAACGGCGGACGAGCACAACGTATACCCAGCCGGGTTACACGTATAATGGGCGACAATCAAAATATCGGACGTCGGATGGTTTTCCAATCGGGAGGTGAACGCTTAAATCCATCCGCAACGGCGGACGAAAAAGTCATAAAAGCTTCCGCTCTGGTTACACGCGTCGGACGTCAGAAGGCTTTCGAGTCGGAGGACGAAAGTCCAAATCCCTCCGTAACGGGAAAAGCTAACATGAAAAGGCTCCGACCCAAGACTCAAAACAGTCAGCAACTTACTCGAATCGGGAGAGAACTGAAAGTCGAGAACGAACACCCACCCGCAACGGCGGAAGGAGTGAACAAAAGAGCTTCCGATACTAAACCAAAAGAAAACCAAAAACATAAGTCGGAAGGAAAGAGAAAATCAAAACCCGAACCGATCCGCAACGGCGGGGCCAGAAGCGAAGATCCATCCGCAATAGCAGACAAGGAAATAATCACACCTTTCGACGTAGAACCAAAAACCACCCGCAACGGTGGAAAGAGACAGTGCAAAAACCTCCACAATAGTGGGAAATGCAAATGAACCAACTGCCGATTCAGAATGGCTTCAAAGGTATTCAAAAGGCAACGACAAGCTCGATTATGCATGGGATTATTTTAAGCATTAAGGAAAACATCAGATCAATTGATAGATCAACCCAAGCGTTAGAAAACGTTCCAAAAGTCCATAAACCAAATAAGGAAGAAAATCAAACTAATTCAAAGTAGAGGAGAGTCCTAAAAAAATTTAGAATTTTGAGAAAATTGTTGTAGCTGCAACAACAGTAACTGTTCTTTTGTTGCAGTAATATATATTTATAATTTTTCAACTGATATTTGCAAAGTTAATTTAAGTTTCATTCAAGCTACACATCTTATCCATATTTACTCATGTGAATGTTTTAAGCATTTATTTTTTATAAAAGGATCAAGAATCCTTGACCTTTTACTTTATAAAAGATTATTACGACATAGTAACTTCACAAGAAGTTTATTTTATTGATGTTATGGTGAAAACTCTTTGCTTGTGTCGTGGGTAAATTAATATTTTATGGAAGAATTATTAAGTTTTTTTGAAAGAGTGAAAAGTTCCATAGTCACCGCGAAATAATTCAAAACTTTGTTGTATATTGTGTTGAAGCTCTCTTTTATGATTTAGCATAGTGAAAAATGTTTCACATCACGGTGAATAATATTTTTTTAATATTGTGGGCTTGTTGAAGTGGGTTTGTCAAAGGCATTTATTTCTAGGTTAAGTTAAACAAGTTTTACTACGGAACTTATCGAAGGTTTTAGGTGAAAGTGTATTTATTGTGCAGTTCACAATGAAGTGAAGTTGCACAATTCCCTTGAAAAAAGAAAACCAGTAATGTCATCTTATCCAAAAGAAAAAGTTAAATAGAATCTTAAATTTCACCCAAATTAAACTAATTCTACCTCAAGGGTATTTTCAGGTAGGTTGGTGCAAGGTAATGTTACTTAATTATAGTTGCAATGGAAACCTTAGAAAACATAAATCTAATTACTAAGAGTAAATATTTAAGGTATCTTGACAATTTTTAAGAGCATAGTGTAAAAAGATGAAACGTAGACAATTGAGTTACCTTCAACAATATATAACATTTATTTATGGAAAAGTGGTATAACTTTAAAAAAATGGTGTTTTCTTAATATTGGTATGTTATTTTTTTTCTAAAACATAACTATGAGGGTCTTAACACAATCAATGAACTTTTTATTAGTATTTACTTCACATAGAGCTCTATAAGGGTGTGCAAATTCATTAACAACACATACATAGAGCATAGATAGATTTGAGGTTGAAAAATAGGGAAATAAAAAAATGCATTTGTTTTGTTATATTTCAAGTTACTAAAAAAAGTACATGCTATATTTTTCAAAATATAACATCTAATTTTTTTAATCTAGATGAAGGTAAACCATATTAATCACTAGTAACATTACATGGAAATACTAAATTCTTAAAGTAAAAATAATATTCTCCTTATATTGATTTTTCCATCCTTTTAATTAAAATTTTAATATTACAATTGATTGTTTCAAGGTGATTGAGAGTGCTTACAACCTCATTGGATTTCATATGTAAAATTCACAATTTCAGATCCTATTCAGAATTGAATAGACTTAAAAGTGTTTAGGGCTTCAGGATTGTAATGTTTCCATTAGATTCTACCATGTATAAGCGTATGTGGCTGCAATTTAGTTAAGCACATCAACACCTCTATGTACCTTGGTGTTGGTAGTGTTGGTTGTTTAACTCCTTTGTCATGACCTTAGTAAAAATGTATCCTTTACTTAGGAAACATTACTTATTGGGCACATGAGTTTTTTTTTACATTTTTTAATGCTCGGATTAGGATATTTTATTAAAATTATAGGGTGTCGACTAATGTCCTTGGTGGATGACCTTTGATATTTAAGATAGAGGCAAGGGATAGATCCTATGGGTAGGGGGAATAGGGATGTTAGCACTTGTATTTTCCTTGGGATGTATAAAGGAAACCCCAAGCTAACCACAAACCACATTAAAGTTGGAATCTAGCCTCTTTTAACCTAGAGAGGGCTTTGTTTGATATTTCAGTCACTTTAAGGTCATAGTGGCGACCAATTATGCAATAAAACAATGGATAGGTTTCAAAATAGGACAAAGATTTGAAAAATTGATAATTTGTGGTTAGATAAACGAGGGAAAAATTCCATTAGGCCGCTAGAGTTAATAAAAAAGATACTTGTTTAAGCTAGAAGAGATTGAGGTTTGAACAGAACAATGACAAATGCAGGGTAGACATGATTTTCTCACACATTAGGCATTACAATATGGTAGTAGATTAAGGAATACAATCCATTAAAATATAGCATCTAACAAGGATGAATTTTGTAATAAATTTAGAAGAAAAAATCAAAATGTTTGAATCCGATGAACTAGAGCGTCAAAGGATGAATTCTAATTCACATATTATCTCTCAAACACGAAATAAATATACATAATGGAGTGGAAACTGGAAATACAATCACACAAGAAAGTTACATACTGAAAAAACAACGACATAACAAATCGAGGACCTTCAGACCTAGGTTACGATGCTTTTAAAGGAATGCAGAGGCATTCAAGTTCAATTTGGTATTAGTGAAGGCATTTCTACTAATGATTCTATTATGAATGTTGTTACTCTGGCCCATGATGAAACTACAGTGGACAAAGTGATTTTTGATAGTCTTTTGACATTCAAGGCTATTCATGGAATGGTGGAAAAAAATGTAAACTTCGTAACCTAGTCTGTACTCTTTCTCATCAAAATGAACAAAGAGAACAAGAGCTCAAGGAGGTGTTCGACTTTGAGCTTGAGAAGCATACCAATGAGGCATTCTCCAAAGTTGCTATCATTTTGAAAAGGTCTGAAGAGAAGTCAAGTACGATCAAGTTACTACAAGGAATTATGGGAATGTATAATAGGATTTATGAGGAAGATATTCGAACTCGATCTTTCTTTCAGCTTCCTACAGAAGGTTTACCAAGTGATGGAAGGAACTATCTTTGGAAGATGTAGAATTTCACAGAAAACTAATCAAAAGATGCAAGAGCAGTCTATTGAGAAAATTAGGCGTCTTGAAGAAGATATAAAGGCAACCAAGAATGAAGCCAGTGCCTTACACTCTGAATTTAATCAACTTCATTTGGAAGCAACCTATGCTAGTGAAAGGCTAAGCTCATTTATGAGGGATTCAGATAACCAATTATAATTTTTTTATCAGGAATTCTCAATCTGTGCGGACACTACTTGTTCCTCTGCAATGTAAATTACAACTACAAAACAAAAAGACACAGCAACATATTGTTACCTTGAATAATCAGATTAACTAAAATGAAAAACAATATACCTCAACCTTGGATCTTCTTGTCTTCTCTCAAAAAGTCCTTGCAATGGTTTAGTACCTGCAAAATAGATCACAAGACAATCAAACGGGATGAGAGCATCATAATAAATTGACTATTTATATTGGTGATCAAGGAATCCAATAATATCTAATTACAATCAATACAATCAAATATAGGAAAGGGAA
The DNA here is from genome assembly GCA_001517045.1 of Pseudotsuga menziesii. Classification (NCBI taxonomy): domain Eukaryota; kingdom Viridiplantae; phylum Streptophyta; class Pinopsida; order Pinales; family Pinaceae; genus Pseudotsuga; species Pseudotsuga menziesii. The sequence goes on along the minus strand of LPNX010800910.1, from coordinate 238,811 downwards.
ATGTCTTTGTATTAATATATGGATGAGAAAGAAATACAACCAAAAATCCTTGATGTCAATGGCTTTGATATCAATAAGAATGTACACAATCTCCTATGACTATGAAGACCTCTCAAACCACAATCTAACTCTACTTTGCCTCTGATTCAGACTTCAAACTAACAGCATAAGGGTGCTTTTCTTGGCCTCCCTCACTATCATCATGAAGGATTCATTTATAGGCCTAGAACTCAAGAGATGACTTGGAAAAAGGATAGGATGAGATCCCTATAGGTGAGGAAGGCGATTCCACCTCTCCCAAGCATATAGGAACTAACCCCACGGAGGCTTCCACATTGAAGCTTCCAGAAACTTATTTTTTCTCATTTTCTGACCATCGACACTCTTAGCAAAACCGACAAAGGCACCGATCTAGGGTTTTTACCAAAGAAAGGAGACAACGATGGGTCAATTGTGACAGGCGCCGCCGATGCTCTGTGTAAAAAACATGAAGGCGCCGCCCCTTCTAGGTATGGGAAAAAAGTGACCAAGGTGACTCAAGGCAAGCTTTCTGGGAGGTTGAAAGGCAATGTGAAATTCTCATGAAGGCTAATAAGCAATGTAAGATTTCTAGGTGCAACAGAATGCTCCCCAAAGTATTAAGCTAGAAGGAAGTGATAGGTGAAATAGTTTTCAAGTTTTCTATCTGATACAAAGGCAAAGAGAGACAGACTCATACAGGACCAATAACTGACTTTATCCAAACTAACCATAGTTGCAGACCAATACACTACAGATCTATGATGATGACCACGTCATGGCTACCAGCAATACACTGTAGATCCATGAATAACTACTATAGGAGGTAGGGCATAGCTACGGAATATACAAAGTATATCCATGTCTCTCAAACTTAGATACAGAACACAGCCACCAAACATACAATGTGGATCCATGTCATGACTCTAAATGATATCCAAACACAACCTGCGCATAGGCAATGATGATGGTAAAGCCTAATCACTCAGTGTCTTCATTCCAATCCCCAACCGATACGATTCTAACCATGTGAATAGATGTATTGACATCGAACATGGTAGAAACCACTTGATTACCAGTCATTAATGTGAACTGTTAACAAGTGCGAGGAAAATCACCATTGATGTCAATGATCACCAAGGTATCCTAGTACATTCCCCCAAGTGTGAATAAAATGTTTTGAAGTCGAACACTTGACAAAATATTTCAATCAGACACCATTTATGAAAACCTACTGTTGAAAATGAGAAAACCTGCCATTGAGGCATGCAAGCTTCAAGGTACTCTTTTAGGTTTCTAGGTCTAATTCCTGGATAATGACATGAAGTCAACAGGAATAGACTTTGTCATAGGAGGGCCATGATGATTCCCACATCAGTGACATGAAAATAGGAACAAAAATTGATTTTAATTGATAGAACTGACTCATACATGACTGATTCTTAAGGATATGTAAAGTTACCGATGAGTTATTTTTTTGGGAGAGACATCCTTTGAACAATTCGGAGGCAGGACACATGACTTGGCAGCATTGACTTAACAAGAATAGAACTAGGTGTAATATAATGAATATGACAAATAATTCTTTGAATTGACTCAAAGGATTTAGGTGACTCACAAAAGTGGATCGACTCGGAGACAAGCTGAAAACCCAACTGTTAAGATATGCAAATGCAGACAAGTGCCTTGTTCAAAGGTGGACTGTAGATTACTGCCATAAAAACAAATGAAAACCGTTCCCCTTTCCTTTAATTTCCCCACCTAGAAAGGTGAGTGCCTCTTTTCATTTTTACGAGTCCAAAGAGAGTAACAAACTGTTGGGGTGCGCACCCTAACGGTCCTTAAGGTGGATAAATCCGTGGGTTTTGACTCAAAATAGTCTTAGGGGTGTCAGGGGTTGAGTCAAAATCCTCTGTTGTAATAAACCCATGGTTTAAGACCAGGGTTTAGCGTTCGGGGTGCCCATGGTTTGAATCCATGTTTTTGTAAATAGTGCGTTGTATAAATAGACACTTGTGTAAAGAAGAAAGGTTAGGTTTATGATGTAAAGAGAATTAAGGCAAAGCTAAGGCTATTTTGTAAGGGAAGGTTAAGTCACAGCTGTGTGCGTGGACGACCTCTATAGCTGTGTGCGCAGAGGCCTGCTGCTATGTGCGTGGCTTAAGAGACTTGAAGAGATCTACAACTGAGTGCGCAGATCAGAACTGTGATTTTGAAGAAAGTTGAATAAAACACAGTTCTGTGGACGTAACCCCTACACTGGGGGTGAACCACGTTATATCTGGTGTTGTGGTTCTTTTTGTTATTTTATTTATGTTCTTGTATGCATTAATAATTAGATAAATCTGATAAGTAAGATCACTGCTAATAAATAGCTTCGTTGTGAATTCCCAGTAACGGGTTAAGCAAGTCACTGTTTGTTTATTTATCTGCGAAGTTATATATATATGAATGTCGGAGCTCTGTGGTTATTGATTATAAGTTATTAAAGGCTAAGGTATAGTAATATCCCTCTCTGCTTGCAGAAACCTGATTCTGCGGCACCCCATAGCTGTTTCGGGTGAGACTGCAACTTGTTCGCAGGTTGTTGCCGAGAGGGCCAACACTGTGGGTCTTTTGTTGGTGCGAAGCAAAAGGATCAAAACCCAGGTCTACCCTATTTCCCAAAAAATTGGTTCCGTTGTCGGTTGAACTTAGTATCTGCTCGAGAGGGGTTTACGTCATACCTCAAGGGCTATGTTCTGAAGGACCTCTGTGAAGGAAATCGATGATTGGCTTGATGAGACTTATCTGAAATTCGCTGAGCAAGCGAACACAAATACGCGTCATAGCGCAAGTGACTTTTTACAAAGGTATGTCTTTTGTGATGCTTATGAAATTTTCTTTGGTATTATCCACATAGAGTTGCACCAGTGGTTATCCAGGTTAGCTGAGAGAAGAACGAACTTCCGCGAGGGGCGGTTTTCTGTTTGGACCCCCGCAAGAGTTAATATATTGAAAAGCATGAACAACGAGATCTCCCGCGCGGTTGACTTCTGGACCACACGGACCCTTGAGACCTTTGTGACAAAGTTTGCCATCGACACGAGCACTTCCTTTAGTGAAGCCGAGCGACGGCTCTTCCAAGGACCACGGGGTAAGCTTTTGAATTTATTTAGTTTAAAAATTAAAATGCTATTGGCTGAAAAAGGAATCTTGCTATTTGAATCAGACTGTTAAATTTTGTATTACTAACATATGTCTGCAAGTGACAACACCCTCGCTGGGCAAAGTGGTTTGCTGCGAAGTGGAAAAAGGTACAAGAGAGATTTTGGATTCTATTCCTTAGGACAGGATACCACGCCTTCCCCTATAATTCCTGAAGAGTCAGACCCTGAAGAAAACCTTTCGGTCGGAAACCCTCTGGTCACCCCACCGCGCAGCCCCGTTATCCCTGCAATTCCATCACAGTCTGACAGTCAACCTAACCCAAATATTCCTATCACAGGCCAGTCTACCCTAGTAAATCACCCCCCATCGACTTCCTGTCCCCCTTCCAACCCTCCCAGATCCACCATGGCCCACCTAGCTGATGATATTAAGCTCCCTATTTTCAAAGGAACTAGATCAGAGGATCCAGAACAGTTCTAGTTTTTATGTGAAATAGTGTGGAATGCTAAGAAGATTACAGATCCAGCTGTAAGAAGCGCGCAGCTCGACACTTCTTTCAGGGACCAGGCTTTGACCTGGTTCATGAAATTCTCCAATACTCAAAGTCCTACTTTAGATGATATCAAGGCAACAATAATCAAAGAATTTAAGAAGCCCAAATCAGAATTGCAGTGTATCATCGAACTAAAAGAGATTCAGCAGCGGCGCGGCGAATCAGTGTGGGACTTTGACCAGAGATTCAAAGTTCTACTGGACCAAGTCAGCTTCACCATTAGTCCTGCGCAGTACAAGGAATGGTTTATTGCAGTATTATTACCACATATCCGAACCCCACTCATGCAACAGAAGGTTGCTGACCAACAAGAGGCTCTGGAAATCGCAATGAAGCTTGAGACCGCCCCTGTAGATGATAACTCTAGTATCGCACAAATCTAGGCACAGTTGGCAACGATAGCTCTGGAGCTTCACGATATGAAGAAGGGAAAAACTGGTCGCGAAGAGGTTTGGTGTACTCAATTTCGAACCGAAGGTCACGACAAGGAGCGGTGCCCTCAGGTAAGCAAGTACCTGAATACTGGTGCGCCAAACCCATTTCCACTGCAATTCCTATATTGTGAGCTCTGCAGAACAACAAGTCAGCATCGACCTGAGAACTATTACCTGCTGCAAAGGTATGGACAAGGACCTAAGAACCCCCACTGTAACTTCTTTAAGTCTGTAGGACATAATGAATATGAGTGTCACACCTATGACGCCTACCGGGTGCACAATGAAGGACTGAGTAATGATGGCTATGGTTACCGGGGTGGTGCCTCCGGTAAGGGTGCTTCTGGCGGCCATGGCGGTATGGCCAAAAGAGGCAGAGGCCAGTTGGTGTGTTACAACTGTAACCAAGCCGAGCACCTAGCTAGGGACTGTCAAAACCTCACTACGACATGCTGGTATTGCCGCGCAGTAGATCATGTGATTGAGCAGTGCCCCTAGCTGATAGCTAAGATTTAGGCACGACATAGTACCCCTACTCAGAACATCCAAATGATTTCCATTGAGCCCAAACCTACCGCAGCCATCAATGTTGTTACACGGAGTGGAGCTACGATGCACATGTAGAATTCGGAAAAACGGCCTGCCGAAGCTTGGGTTCGTAAGGCTCTTGAGAAAATCCCAGCATTTGATATCACAAGAGAAAAAGAGACATTTATGGAACTCAAGAAAGATTTTGTTGGCCCTAGCACATCCGTCGCCCCAGTGCAACCACATCAATTACATTCGCATCCCCAAGAAGCTTCGTTGGATAAAGTAAGTACACTGTCCTCCTTTTTACAAAGTTGCCTCAAGATCTTAAGAAATCAGGCTGCTTTGAATGAGCTACAGAAAGTCATTTCTTCCTGCGGCCCTCAGCAAAGCTGTGGTCAGGACAAAACTGTTCATAGAATCAGAAGAACTGGAAGGGAAATGAGATTGAATGTTCAGATAGGAGCATATGATATGACTGATGTTATTTTGGACCTAGGGTCCGACGTAAATGTTTTAACCAAACAAACTTGGGAACAAATGGGAAAACCTGCCCTTTCCTAGTCCCCTAGACAGTTGAGGTTAGCCAACCAGCAAAGGATTGTGCCCCTAGGAAGATTCCTCAGTCCAAATAGATATTGATGGGGTCAATACCTTCACAGACTTTGAAGTGATTGAGATCATTGATGACAGCAATCCCTACCCAGCCTTGTTAGGAATTGAATGGGCGATGGAAAATGCTGCAGTCATTAACCTAAAGAAGAGACAGATGACCTTCGAAGGGAAAGACTTGAGAGTCATCCTACCCCTGGACCCCTCACAAGGAGAAAGGTATACATAACCACTACGAGATGAAGATCAGAATGATCTGGAGCCCATCTACAATATCACCGCGCAGGAAGAAGATTATGAGGATCCTCCTGCCACTGGTTGAGAGTCTGGTAGCTCCTGTATGAACGACTCTAAGGATGACTTAGAAAGTTGGCAGAACCGATTATATGAGCTCCATGGGCACAAAAGTGCCAGAATTACCAGGTCCCTCAGATGGCTCAGTTCACAACCAAGAGCTTTACCTGTTTTTGATGGTTCGACAGACCCTGACCCGTTTATTGTACAATTCTCAGGCCAGATACCTGAGTCACAAAAAATGAAGGCTCTGGAGTCAGCACTCAGATTCATAGCAGCCAGATGGTGGAAGGGCCATAAGCAGCAGATTCCTAGCTGGGAAGACTGTCAGAGGCTCCTTCGCCTGAGATTTAAGGACCAGCCTGAGGAGGTGCGAATCAAGTTTGATGGAAAATCTAGTCCCCAGGAACATTTGGCAAAGTGCTACGAGGCGTGGAAGTATGTACCTCAGGACGAATGGGTACATATATTTGTGCATACGCTGGAATCGATAGCGAAGAACTAGTACGCGGAGGCTGAGCTCCACTAAGATACTGTAAGTTGGGACTATCTTGTCCATAGTTTTATACATACTTTCTCTACTAATGATGTATGTCCAGCTCTAGATGTAGCTATCAGGATAATCCATACCAAGGTCTTTGATGACCAAGAAGTAGTAGAACATCGACCTGATTGGACAACGCAGGAATCCCACGCAGTAGAATGTTATAACTTCTCAATTGATGAGGATGAGGACCCGCGCAATATTGCTCTTCCTGAGTCAGAAGGATGCTGCGATGTGCATGGACCAGCAGTTGAAGCCCCGAAAGTGACTCAGCCCCTGAAGACACGGACAATTAACATTGGATCCAAAGAACAGCCTAAGTTGGCTACCATTGGCGACTATTGGGATGATGAGATGGTAAGCAAGGTAACCCAACTTCTCCACGAGTACCAGGATCTCTTTCCGACGAAGTTCTCCGAAATGAAAGGTATCCTGGGTGATATCGGTGTAATGAAGATCCCTTTGAAACCTGATGCGAAGCCTGTGAAGCAACGCCCTTATAGATTGAATCTGAAGTATAAGGAAAAGGTTAAGGTGGAGCTGGATAAGATGCTTGCTGCAGGAATAATTGAGCCTGTTGAGGAATCTGAGTGGGTCAGTCCTATGGTGGTGCAGGAGAAGAAGACTAAGGGTGAAATCTGAATCTGTGTCAACCTAAGGAAACTAAATGATGCTTATCTGCATGATCCTTTTCCCAACCCCTTTACAGATGAAGTGCTCGACAATGTTGGGGGTCAAGAAGTGTACTCTTTTACCGATGGTTTCTCTGGATACCATCAGATCCTAATTGCTCTAGAGGATCGACATAAGACAACCTTTCCTACCGAAATGGGATCCTTTCAGTATATTGTTATGCCCTTTGGGTTGAAGAATGCACCTGCTATATTTTCTAGAGTAGTCATCTCTACGTTTAAGGAATATATACATAAATTCTTAGAAGTTTATTTTGATGATTGGACTATTTTTGGGCTAGTAAAAGACCATTTAACTAGTTTGAGACTTATGTTGAACAAGTGTAGACAACACCAGATTTCCTTGAATCTAAAAAAGTGTATCTTTTGTGCACCTTTTGGAATTATGCTTGGTCACGTTGTATGTAAGAAGGGACTGATGATGGATCCTGCGAAGATAGCTATTATTGTGAACCTGCCACCTCTGAAGTCCGTCAAACAACTTCGCACGACGCTTGGTCACACCGGTTACTACCGAAAATTCATCCAAGGATATGCTCAGATTACCACTCCGATGGAAAGGCAGCTGAAGAAAGACATTAAGTTCGAATGGACACCGGAGTTCCAAGCAAGCTTAGATATTTTGAAGGAAAAGATGGTCACTACCCCTATTCTAGTATTTCCTGACTGGAACAAAGAGTTTCATGTGCATGTCGATGCATCCTCCATTGATCTGGGGATAGTATTGGCTCAATCAGGCGCAGGTCAGATCGACCACCCTATTTCTTTTTCCAGTAGAAAATTGTCTACTGCAGAGAAAAATTATACTACAACAGAACAGGAAGGCCTCACTATGGTGTATGCACTGCAGAAGTTTCGACATTATCTGTTAGGATCTCATTTTAAGATGTTTACTGAGCATTCTTCTTTGAAATATTTGGTTAACAAGCCTGTGCTAGGTGGAAGAATATGCAAATGGTTGATTCTATTCCAAGAATATGACTTCAAGATCATAGTTAAGCCTGGGAGACTGAACCTAGGACCTGACCACTTGTCGAGGCTCGAGTCGGGTGAAGAACCCACCAGTTTGGATGAAGGCCTCCCTGACGTGCAGCTATTTTCCATCCAGGTAGTTGATGAATATTTCCAGGATATTGTCCAGTATTTGTCTACAAGTTTTCCGCCCGCTGAAATGACAACACAACAAAAAAAGCAGTTGGTAGTGAGAGCAGTGGACTTTACCTTAATAGCAGGACAGATGTATAAGATGGGACCAGATGAAATACTGTGCAGGTGTGTCTTGGAGCATGAAAGGTCACTGATTCTGGCCGAGGCACACTCTGGAGCAGCCGGGGGTCACTATGCAGGTAAAGCTACAGCACAGAAGATTTTGACAGCTGGGCTGTGGTGGCCCACAGTTCACAAGGATGCACAAGATTACTGCCATAGCTGCGACATCTGTCAAAGGACAAGAAAACCATCCAGGAGGGATGAGATGCCTCTAGTCCCATAGGTAACATTACAACCATTCGACAAGTGGGATAATGACTTTTTTGGCCCTATCAATCCACCTGCGAAGAAGTTCGGAGCGATATATATTATTACAGCGACTGACTACCTTACCCGTTGGGCTGAAGCTCAACCAGTCAAGAACTGCAGCGCTGCTACAGCTGTGCAATTCATCTTCGATCACATCTTGTCCAGGTTTGGGTGTCCTCGCATTCTTATGAGCGATCAAGGATCACATTTCCTAAATAAAACTATTGAAGTACTGACTGAATTACAACCTATCATCCACAAGCAAATGGGACTGTCGAAGCTTTTAATAAGATCCTTGAGCATGCCTTAACAAAGGTTTGTAATGCTAACCAAAATGATTGGGATCTCTGAATTCCAGTCGTACTGTGGGCGTACAAAACTACTTGCAAGAAGTTGACAGGCCATACACCTTTTCGGTTGGTCTACGGGCAAGAAGCCGTTATGCCCATGGAGTACATTGTTCCTAGCCTCAAAATATTTGCTTTCACCGAGATGGATGACCCAGCCGTAATGACAGAAAGACTGACAAAGATATTAGAACTTGAAGAGGATAGATTTATTGCAGGGTTCCAACAACAGGTGCAGAAAGCTTGAGAAAAAGCGTGGCATGATAGACACATCAAGAAGAAACAACTCCAGCAGGGTGATCTTGTGCTCTTCTATGACAGCACATTCATGAAGTTCCCAGGAAAGTTCAAGACACATTGGAAGGGACCATATATAGTGCAGAAAGTTACCGATGGGGGCGCAGTCCAGCTAGCTAAGTTAAATGGAGAACTTTTCCCTTCTATGATAAATGGGAGTCGTCTAAAAAAGTATAGGGACAGGCCGGGCACTCAGAATCGGAGGTAGCCCCAAGAAAGAAAGTCTCCGTACCAAGAACAGCTGAAATTGGGTACTAGACTATAAGCAAAGTTGTTCTTAGCATTATGGAATGTAGAAGTCTGTTTCGTCTGAAGGATGAAGTATGGGAAGCCGAAGGTTGGTCGTGGGTCGCAGGTTCATACTGTGTCGAAGTTGAAGGTCATTGTTATGTCGTAGGTCCAAGATGTGTCATAGCCTAGAATGTGACGGATGGGACAAAATGGATGTGGCGGCGCTTGCACGAGAGCTACTCTCAATACCCATAATTATGAGATTTTGGGAAAATCTGAGGCTACGTGTGACAAGATTTTTGGCATTTCAGCAGATTTGGCGTCATTAGTGCACCATGATGATAGATTCTGTTACGAGATTATATAAGGAAGCTACATTGGCCCGTGAGTCCTGTACTCAGCACTTCTTTGAGATTTCTCAGCTCAAACTATGTCAAACAATTGTGAAGTCCAGGAGCTTGTACGAGAGTTCATAGAGAGAGGTCTGCAGAACCTTCTAAGTAATCCACCAGTACAGTTATATTCAACTAAGTACACATGTAGGCAGAAGTTTGCTCTAAATCAGGTGAAGGCAGGCCGAAGTTTTCTCTAACATAGAGAGACGAAAGGCACAAGTCCTTGCAGGAAAACTCTAGGGAATCCCACCATATACCCTCCTAGCTTGACAGAACTAGGGCGGCTGTTTGTCTTATGTAGCTTGACACGCAATTCGAGAAACCCTAAATTGTGGATGGTCAAGTGTTCGACAAACAGATGGAAGGATGGGGTTGTAGATGGATCTACAAGGCCTTGCTCAGCATAAATAGCAAGAATAAAAGAAGCAGGCAACCGGCAACAGCAGGAAGGACTCCAGCCACTAGCGCACATTGCCTTCTCCAAACAAATTCTACCACCAGCTGAGTAGATAAGTGTCCCAGGACGGGACACTGGTGAGTCTTAGGGGCCTGTTGGGGTGCACACCCTAACGGTCCTTAAGGTGGGTAACTCCACGGGTTTTGACTCAAAATAGTCTTAGGGGTGTCGGGGGTTGAGTCAAAATCCTCTGTTGTAATAAACCTATGGTTTAAGACCAGGGTTTAGGGTTTGAGGTACCCATGGTTTGAATCCATGTTTTTGTAAATAGTGCGCTGTATAAATAGACAATTGTGTAAAGAAGAAAGGTTATATTTATGATGTAAAGAGAATTAAGGCGAAGCTAAGGATATTTTGTAAGGGAAGGTTAAGTCCTAGCTATGTGCGTGGACGACCTCTACAGCTGTGTGCATAGAGGGTTTTTGTAAGAGATTAGGGAAAATCTGCAGCTGTGTGCGCAGAGGCCTGCTGCTGTGTGCGTGGCTTAAGAGACTTGAAGAGATCTGCAGCTGAGTGCGCAGATCAGAACTGTGATTTTGAAGAAAGTTGAATAAAACATAGTTCTGTGGACGTAACCCCTACACTGGGGGTGAACCACGTTATATCTGGTGTTGTGGTTCTTTGTGTTATTGTCTTTATGTTCTTGTGTGCATTAATAATTAGATAAATCTGATAAGTAAGATCACTGCTAATAAATAGCTTCGCTGTGAATTCCCAGTAACGGGTTAAGCAAGTCACTGTTTGTTTATTTATCTGCGAATTTATATATATATGAATGTCGAAGCTCTGTGGTTATTGATTATAAGTTATTAAAGGCTAAGGTACAGTAATATCCCTCTCTGCTTGCAGAAACCTGATTCTGCGGCACCCCATAGCTGTTTCGGGTGAGACTGCAACTTGTTCGCAGGTTGTTGCCGAGAGGGCCAACATCATGGGTATTTTGTTGGTGCGAAGCAAAAGGATCAAAATCCAGGTCTTCCCTATTTCCCAACACAAACACTCATTAAATCTCATCAAATGATGAGTCCATTCTCATATTTTTCACGAACCTGAGAAAGGAGGGGTCTGTTCCCAAAATAGGGTCCTTCATCGTTTGATTTTACGAGTCCGATGAAAGTAAAATCATTTGTCATTTCATGTTTAGAGAGTCTGAAATGACTAATAAAACTCCAAAAGGGTACTTTTTTCGTAAATAAGGCTAGTCGGTCCGAAAAAGAGATAACCTACGCCCGACTAGTTGACCATTCTGATTCTTTTACAAGCATGAACGTAACAAGTTCGCTTGGCAATATTTTTTTGTTTTGAGGATACTGAAAAGAGCTTAAATATAACTCCCAAACTAGGTTCCTTTTTCATAATCCACTTTTAATGAGTCTGAAAAAGAGAAAAAGTAGACTCGACACCTTTCTACTGGAATTTTAATGAGCATGTAAAAAGACGCTCAATACTTTTTTAGTCTTGCTCTAAGATTGAAAAAGACAAAAATAACTTACATCGTAGCCATAACCCAATATTTACCTAAAAAAACTCAAAAAACACCATTAAAAGCCATTTTCCCAAAACTATAGAAAGTAAAAAATAAAAACCCACTTTTAATAAAATAATTTGGATTTCGAAATTAAATAAATTATAATGCATTTTTGGAAACTCCAAATATTCTATAAATAGGAAGGGTAGGTAAGATATTTTTACCATTTGTTTTTAACCATTGGTGAGTTTTTGTAGTTGGCTTTGATAGCAAGAGTTCCCACTGGTGATTTTGCAAGGGTGCTTCACTTCATTGTTCCTTCATTCTCTGTGGAAGAGGTAAGAATTTGATTCTTTCCCCTTCTATACTCAACAAATATCGTTTTACTTCTTTTGCGTTGTTTAAATTCATGTTCTTAGAATGTTTTTTAAATGTTTGAAGCCAAGAATTAAGGTAAATTATTAGGTAAAATAGGGGATTAACCATTCCAATAGGGGTTTTTACAGGTTGAAAAAAACAAATTTTCCTCACCGTAGGGTTTTTGGTCATTGAGCAGAGCTCACAACGGCGTTCTGTCAAGCTGGGACAAAGGCATCATAGGTGCTCTGTCCACAGCTGACAGGCAGTTGACGATCTGCGAGCCACAGGCAGTAGTGCCGTGGATCTTTTTGGGAAAAGGGTAGCAGCATCACCGAAGGGAAAAAGAAAAACCAAAACCCTAAATCACCAAAAAAAAAATTAATGTTTTCTTCTTGCTTTACAATTTATCATTTCATATGTTTTTCCTCCTGTTTAGCCATGATATGTTTTCTAATTACAAAATTTGTGTGTTACAAGTACATGAAGTTCCAAACAACCAGGTTGCTAATGACCCTACCACTATTAAGGCTCTACGAAACTGTGGGCTTCTAAAATACTTTCGGATACCCGGTATGAAAGCACATGTCCTGTTGCTAGAGTATATCATAGATATGTGGGATCCCAACCAATAGCATTTTGTAGTGGGAGTCCATATCCTGCCTATAGAGTTTGAGGATATCTATTTTTTGACCGGTTTCTCTATGAGGGGAAACCTAGTAGTTCTATGTGGAACACGAGGAGGGGAGACCTCCTTGGATGATATTATTGATCAGCATTTCTCACTAGGTATAGAGTCTCAATATGGGAAGCTACGGATCAAGTCTCTAGTAGATCTTCCCTTGAGGAAAATGGTGTATACTATCGGCAAGGTGGCAGGAACTAATGCTTCCCACCTTACTGCCAGATCACATATGTTGTATGCTTTGCAGTGCATGGATCCCACTATCTTAAACTGGTGTGAAGGTATGCTGGTGCGTCTAAAGAACCAATTAAACAAGTGCAAAAGAGGAATGTTGAAGTAATTTGGCTACGAAGTAGTGATAGTGTCTTTTATCTTACAAAGGGTGCCTCACATGAGACCATAGGTGACCATTACCAGGCTTGAGCCTGAGGATCCGAGAATGGTTTCATGGGTTACAACCATGCCTCGCCTTGGAGGTAGAGGGCCCAAATTTAGCTACGGATCAGGCTTCTTTTGCTGGTTGAGAAACCAGTTACTTATGGTGGAGGATTATGCCTATGAGGGGGCAGAATTCCGTCATGACCTAGAGCTTGTTCTACCTGATGGGGAAGTATGGGATGACCGAGGTAAGAAAAATACATTATCCACTTGTGTTTTTAATTTTTTTTTTATTTCATTTTTTATTTTGTAGTACTGAGATCAATGACAATGTTTTCATGCAAACATTGGATCTGTCCATCCAGCAGGGATGTCACCTATTGTTAGGTGAGCAGGTACTAGAGACATGATGATATACCGCTCTGAAGCTGATGAAGAGCTTGAATATCTTGAGAATAACCTACAACACTTGACTATGGTCATTCCTGACATAACTACTGACGAGGTACCTAGACGTTATCAGCGTCATACTACAGGTGTCTCTGGACAGTTCTCTAGGATACTCCACAGAGTGGCCCAAGCTATTGCATGCTACCATGAGCATCACGAGGATTAGTCTTCCTTGAACTTCATTTTTTGTATATGTATTACTAAAAGTTTCGAAGCTTCATATTTTTCCCTATGTATATTTGTATTCTGAACTTTATATAGTCCTGAAATTTTGAGGCTACTGAAAGCTACAGATGCTTCAGCCCAAATTTTGTATCTCAGAGCTACAGTTTTTATATGTGAAAAACTTTTATATTTACAGCTGTGTGTGAGACAAATGTGATGTGTGAAATGATCGTCTACTTATGAATTTACATGCATTGTTTATGTTTCAAATGGACTTTTAAATACGAGCAATATGCCAATCTAAGACATAGTTAGCTAGGGAATATGCCACAACATTTAAATGTCTCGGAATGTGTTGATATGTAACTTTCTCAAAAGACCTCTCTAACAACCTAACTCTTCGAAAAGTATGAAGAAGCAAGAATGGATTTCGGATGGTGTAGACTCGATTAAGATGTTGGACAACTAGACATTGAGATTAAGAAGATATGTTCATCAACAAACATATCCTCACAAACCAACTCCTCGGCCTCACTCGAGAAATCTAATATAAGCTCTGCAAAAATTAACGACTTCTTCGACTTTGCCGAAACAAATTCGAGATCGAATTCTTGCAGAATGACAATCCATTTATTATACTTTCCCCCAATCATCCTTCCTGTGAGGATGAACTGAAACGGATTGACATGGGCCACAACCAAGGTCTCGCGAAGGAGAATATAATGTCTCAAACTCTGAACCGCATGTACGGTTGCTAAAGCAAGCTTCTCGACAAGAGAATAATGAATCTCTGCATCAATAAGGTTTCGGCTCAGATAATATATGGCATGCTCTTGGAGTTCCTCATCTTCCTGAACCAACACCATACCAATCGTCTCTAAAGACGCGGCCACATATAATAGGAAATCATGGCTATAATCCAGAGGACTAATCACCAAGGCCGATGCTAGGGTTCGCTTATGTGCATCGAAGGACTCCTGGGCTCGCTCATCCCATTCAAAGGGAGTATCCTTCTTCAAGAGATGCATGAAGCCTCTAGTCAAATTGGCAAAGTTGACAACAAATATTCGTAAAAAATTTTCCATACCTTGCAAACACTGAAGATGACAAATGTTCTTCGGGGGGGACAACTGAAGTATTGCCTTAACCTTTAAGGGATCGACTCTTATGCCCTCCTTTGAAACGATGAATCCTAATAAACGACCTGACTTTACGCAAAAGATGCACTTATGAGGATTTAATCGAACCGAATAGTGCCGGCATCTTTCGAATACCAATCTCAAGTGATAGGGATGACGCATTCTCATACGAGAATGAGAAGCGAGGTCATGCAAAAATACTTCAATAATAGACTTGAGATCGTGGAAAATCAAGGTCATCGTCCGCTGAAATGTATCTCTGGAATTTTTAAGGCCTAAAGGCATTTTTCGATATGCAAACGTTCTCCAAGGACAAATAAATGCAGTCTTGTGTTGGTCCTCAGGTTTAATCTAGATCTGATTATACCCAGAAAAGTTGTCCATGAAGGAGAACACCTCGCTACCCGCACACTCATCCAAAATCTAATCTATAAATGGTGTGGGGAAGTTATCCTTAGGACAGGCATGATTCAAATCGCGAAAATCAGTGCATATTTAGATCGCTCCTTGCTTCTTATCTACCGAAACGGGGTTTGAAACCCACTCCGTCAAGGGAATGGGATAGATGAAACTAGATTTCAACAGATTCTCTATCTCTGCCTTAATGGCGGGTGCTTTCCTAGGATTCATGGCACGTAAACGTTGTCAAACAGGCTTAGCGTTGGGGTAAGTCTTAATCTCATGTTCGACAATCTGAGGGTCAATACCTGGCATCTCATCATAAGACCAAGCAAAAACATCACGGAATTCCTTGAATAGCTTGGTATATTCGAGAATCTCAGCATGGGAACATTCGGCCCCAATATAGACATTCTCAATGGTACCAGGATTTCAAGAGATGTTGATAGGAATCATGGAATATATGCTCGCCATGTTTCCATCAGCCATCTGACCAGGAGAGCTTAGTGGAACCACGGGACTACCAAATCTCTGACTAAGAATCTCCCTATAATCCTCATGCTCCAAACGGTCAAGCGGTGGAAGAAAATATGATCTATGATGAAGTTCCTCCCATGGTGGCTCAACACCCGACATAGCCTCGATGATCGCTTCATCTGAAGGGAAAACTATGTCAAGGCAATCGTGGGCATGAGAAGACTGTACTGCCCATGCTGGCAGCACATAGGGGTCTTCCTCCTCTATCCGCAAAGAGGAAGAATAAGGCTCTGCAATAATCTTAAGATTGGCTTGATAAGCTATCATGGCTACAGGAAGCGACACGTTGGTCTTGACAGGCTCACTCGAAATACTCAGTGTAGGAAGAATCCAAGGATCTTCCATATGAGTCATGTGAAAAGACACTGAGGTTGTAGAAGTCAAAGCCTTATCGGAACATGATCCTATCATGAGGACCGGTGCAGGACAACTAAAGTTTCCCATAAGGGATGAATACATGCCTACACCCACACTCCCAGTTGCCGGCTGAGAGTGTTCAACGATTGGGACCGAAGTTCCCGAAGATTTAGTAACAGGGGAATTCTTGAATGCCATTTGATCAATCGTTACAATCTTCCCATTATGTGGAAAGCATACAATACAGAACAAGGAAGAAGCAACGGCTTGCATACTATACATCTAATTTCGACCCAGCAAGATATTGTAGTCAAGGGGCACATCAACCACCTCAACCTCTATTGCAATGGTCTCCCCCCCCAAATGGACTTTAAGGGACAGAAGGATGCCGTGTGGCCTAAAATATCTCCCATCAAAAGTAGTTAACATAGTCGCTGACTTCGACAGCTGAGGAGAACAAAGACCCTTCCAACAGGACAAAGAAATCACAGAAGCAGTTGCGCCATCATCAATCACAGTGCGCTTGACGATCATATTAAGACATTCTACATGTACCAAAAGCGACACATAGTAGGGCAAGCAAGGCTGATGTCCAGCGGTTTCAAATTTGATCACTGAGGTAGAATCATCACCGTTCACACCAAGCGCAGAAAGTAAAGCCTTCTTTTGCAAAGGACAACTCTGAAGCACTTCCAATGAAGACATCGCACAAGGAGTATGGCCCAAATCCTCGACAACTGAATAATTCTGGGAGGCTCGGGCATTTGGATTATGCCCCGAGCACTTAAGTACCCCCTTAGGAATGCGAGGTGCAGCCTCAGGTTTATCCGCAGGTTTCTCAATGTGCAAAGGGGTTCCTGGTGGATCAGGTTCTTTGCCTGGGTTGGGTTGTGATGATCCATAATCTTTCACACGAGTCACAAACTTGGTAGCACAAACCATGTTAATGCACCCACGAGAACTAGTCTCTGGTGGATCATTCTCACTAGATTACTCCTGGGACTTCGAGTTCATATTCTGGTTATGCGGTAAAGGGTTCATTAGCACAGCTGGGCCTTGTGCTAAGAGTCTCGAAGCTTCATCAATCCGAGGGCACAAGTAAGTGAGGTGATCATCCTTACATAGATTGCAAGGGAATTTAACCTTACGTTTATCTTGCTTGTCCCCCCCATCATTTTGACTGTTCTTGTCATTATTGGTAGCATTCTCATTCTTATTCCCACCCTTTCGATTATTATTCTTACCCTTTCTTCTATTCCATTCGGGCTGCTGGTTACCCTTATGGTCTGACGATTGCACAGAAAGTACATTCGTCATTTCGGCGGGTTGAGACGAAGCCGTAGCTTGTCCCAAAGCAGACTGGTTGATCGACAATTGACAAACTTGTTTTGCAACCAAATCCGCATGTTTCGCACTTGCACAACCCACAATGCCATCGACATGTGTTCCAGGTTTGACCTTGGGATCGAAACTGGAACAAGGAGTGTTGGGAATAATATCATACAATAAACCGAACTGAGCATAAATCAAGTCCAGTTCCTGTGCCCTAAAGATCGCTTGTTCCTCATTGTGGACTCCGGATGTGGAAACATCCTTCACGATATATGGAAATAAAGACTTGAGGAACCACTCAAGAAGGAACTCTGGCAGTATAAAAGCTTTAATTAATCTCTTCCATCTACGCCACTCCTGAATATGATCAGAAATATGGGTGGATTTATCTTGCCGAAATGTCGACAAGAGTTCAGTACCAACGTCATAGCGCACTGGTAGCTGGAAGTGATTAAGAAAAGTAATCACAAGAGCATCAAACAAGGTAAAATCTCCCTTTGGTAACTCTATATACCATTTCATAGCAGGCCCCATGAGGGTGCATTGAAATAGTCGCAAGCGGACTGAGTCCTGATGTAACGAATTCGAAGAGCACCAAAGGTGAAACGTGGTAACGTGTTCGCTCAGATCCTCTCCCGGTTTGCCTTCGAACTTAGGTATATCCAAAGGAAGCTTGGTACGAACATATGACCAAGCCGGGTCATGAGCCACAGGATCGTTCGTAAGTCTCGATAAGTTAATAAGGTTAAGCGTCACAAGGAAAGGGAGCCTAGGATGATGAGGTCGATGGACCGCTCCCTGGTTCACATAGGTTTGAGCACCACCATGGCCTTGGCCATAGTGTCCTCCTCCTGTCTGACCCATATAGGGTGACGTGGAAGTACCATAGTAAGGTGGACCTTGGCTAGTAGGAGCTACGAAGCCATAATTAGGAGAGTAAGCAGGTTGTTGATACCCATCTCTGTAAGGTGAAGAAACCTGTCCATACTACATCCCGTAATAAGTTCCATAGGTCATCGCATACGATGTCCCATGGGACACTCCGTAGGTAGGAAGATAAGCTCCGGAAGGGGAAACATACATACCAAAAGTAGGTATATATGTCTCGGACGTAAGAAGCTGACCACTAGAAGCGTGAATCTAGCCTCCTGAAGTAGCGGGTGGTATATGAACTTGAGACACAAACGGCCTAGTAACCGCAGTACGGACCTGACTCGTAGCCATATATTGGCTCGAAGGACCACGTGGATAAGGTGGAGGATGTACATTTGAATAACTCGGAACCAAGGATGAAGGAATCTGAGTAATAAGATATGTACTACCACCTATCGTCACTCGTCTGGGACCTAGTATCCTAATCGGATCGCTAACCCTAGACCTAGGAGGGCGATAAGATGTAGGTTCCACCACTGGGACGGAAGGTGCAATGTGACTAGTACACCCAAACCTCTCCGTAAGGTAAGGAATGGGATTGCCCCCAGGAATAGTGCTAGGCTTGAAGTCGGATTCGACATGAAATGTCAAATCGTGCATAGGAAAACCAGTCGTAGCATAACTACCGTATCTAGTGCTGGAAGGTTCAAAGTGAGTCTCGGCATCTTCCGGCATTCCATACCAGTAATGTGTCAACGAGGAATCATCCCTAGGGTGAGTAGGTCTATCATGTAAATATCCTATCTGGGGATCATAGGATCGAACTCAGCTAGGTCAGGTGAAGGATCGTATGTAGGAGTAAGTTCCCCATCGTCAGTACGAACGGGAAGAGGTGGTTCATGAATAGTCTCTGAATGGTCCTCCATTGTGTGTGAATCAGTGTGTGACATAGTCCACCTGGACTGTCAAGGTCTCTCTCCCAAAGGAGGAGGAGAAGTAGAAGGAGGAATTCCTGCTAACCGACGAGAATGGCACGGAACCGTACTTGAATCCACAATGACTCAAAAAATAGCAAAGACTCTCTATTTACGTAAACCCTAGGCCAACTAGCATGCACAAAGCAATCACTAATAAAATCTAAAGCCAAATGCAAGCAAACAAGGGCTGGATAAGTGAGCTCCCGAATGAAGCAGGTATGTCTCGCCTAGGAGAGGCCTAAGACTCCCATACACAACAAGTGGAGGTACGTAACCAATTATTGTTGCCCTCAGCTTCAACGTGTAAAGCGACTGTGTTGTCCGACCCCAACCTGGCCGGGACACCTGCAGAATAACCTCTACAAGTACCCCCTCGATATCCTAGGTAAGGTCACTAAGGTCACCTCAATATAATCAAATCTCAGGCAGACAGTTGCAGGAAGGATTGACCATATGGGCAGGGTAGCAAATCCCGAAACTCTCGAAAGAGCCCCCAGATACGAATACAATCCTGGAAATATCTCCGGTGCTACTCAGTTATGACTAGGGGTCATCCCAATCGATAATCACTCACATTGCCTCATGCTTAAATCCCGTTTGAGAGGAGGATCCCGAGAACGATGGTTATACCAAGGATTTCACACACTCCCTAGACAGACACCTAGATGTTGTTGTTTAGTGATCTTGGAGAATTGACTTACAATGAACTATTCCAAGATCCTAAAACCTAAGCTTGTTGGTGCACCCTAGAAAATAAAAGAGTGTAATTCATTTTAATTAGCGTTGATTTTAGTTGGCTTTATTACTCAAAATAGGATATGGTCGTGCAACTAGTGGTGTTATGACGCAACATGAAGTAAAATGCACACCATAACAATCAATGCAAATGTATTGTGTCCATGTAAACAGGGTATGATACTACGTGAAATGCACAATTCTTCTTCAAATGATAAATGCAAAATTTTCCTATATGAAGTCCTAACTAGTACTCCAAAGCAAATCTAGATCTAGTGCAAGTACAATGCAAAGTGCAAAATGTAATGCATGATGATAAGCAAATGTTTTTGGATTTTTTGAAAATATAAGAGATGCAAAAAGAAAAAGAATGATTCTACCACCCCCAAAATTTTCAAGCACACATAACCAGCATCCAAGCAAAGCACTAAGGTAAAAGAACTCTAATGCACTAATCTCAAACAAAAAATCGAAAATGCCATGACAAGAAATTCCTAAAAAAAAAAAAAAATTAGGCTAAAAAACATTTTCGGTCAAAAACAGAGGTCAAAACAGACTCAGGCAGTGCCAAAGGAGACTCAGCAACTAACATCATTCACCCAGCAACCAATTATCTTCCACAAAAAGGAAAAATCTAGGGTATACGTGACTATTCGCAGTAAACCCATGTGTATACACAGAAATAACAGAGGAAAGCGTGTGTATATGCGACTGTAAATCAAAAACCCGCGTACAAGAAGAAAAGGTGCATAAAACAAGGCAAACAGGCAGGCTGAGACAAACTTCACTCCAATTAGACTCTACCAGGCATACATGCCCCCAGACCCGATAAAGAAACAAGAGAGAAAGAGAAATTCAAATACATTGAATGCCGAGAAAATCACCCCCAAAGGACAACTACTAGGAACTCCCCAGTGGAGTCACGAATTCTGTTATGGAGAGAAATTCCTATGGCTTGGGGTACCACAATAGACATCTTTGACTCCAGAAATCAATCTTTCCCAATATGCAATAGAAATAAAATGTCTAACACTAAAGGATCAGACCTCGTACCTTATTCCGGACGGTTGAAGTAGATCCCCGTTGAGCTTTCCAATCTTGAGCTTGAATTGATATAATACTTCCTCAACAACAAGTAAACAATACACGCATACTATGTATCATGGTGTTAGATCTATTCTAGCATATATAATCAATAATGTAAAAGCATTTGACATATTCCAATGGATACAACATTCAATCAAATACACATCATTGGATAGGAAAAGATATTTCTATTAATATAAATCAGAGATTACAAGATAGATACAACCTCTGATGGCACGTCTGCGAACCAGAGAAACTGAATCCCCCACTTGGGCCTCCACCACCTCAATCCTCCATCTCTCGATAGCAAGCTCACTAGCAAAAGGCAATCTTGGGAAGAACACAAAAGTGCTCCAAGGGACAAAGGGATGCAGACTCAAGTATAAATTCCGGCAACAATGGACTATAATTTCTTTGCTCTCAATCTCTCTATATGCCTTCAATGTACCAAGGGGTTCCTTATATAGATTCACAAGGGATAATCAAGGGTCGAATCCGAGTGATCTCAAGGAATATGGAAGGCTAGGATTCGAATGAGTCAGATCCATGTCAAGGAAAACTCCAAAAGGATTTGGATTATGCACACATCTCGATGTACACGGTTATAGGGGTAAAACCCACGCATGTATGCGGTTATCGGGTAAAAATCCGCGTATATCATTTTTCATATATTTTTAGGGATGATTAAGGAATAATCAAAGGATAAAAGATGGTCCATGGGGTCTAAAGAGTCTGCAGCGGGACAGGGGAAGGCCATACAAAGTGTGATTCACCTAGAGTGGTGAAATCCGCTATAACATGCAGCAGTTTTATCGTCTTCGGCATATGTGGGAATTGCCTTAGCCCATTTTGTAAAATAGTCCACAGCCACAATAATGTATCCATTCCCCCCGACTTAGGTAGGTCTACAGTGCATGAAGTCTATGCCCCATTTTTCAAAGGGGCCAACTGCTACAAAGGGATGGAGCAGAGCTGGATGTGTGTGTTTCTTTGAAGTGAACATTTGACATGGTGGGCATTTCTTGACTGTTTCAATACAATATTTGAAAATGGAAGGCCAAAAATACCATGCATGCAAGATTTTCTAGGCAGTAGCCAACCCAAAGATATGACCACCACAAGCTCTAGCATGGCAATCATTTAAAATGATATCAGCCTCCTCATGTGTAAGGAAATGTTGTAATATGGAGTCAACACCACGACGATATAGGGTATCATTCAAAATAAGATAACTTTTGTCCTGGTGGCGAACGCGACGACGTTGATCTCGAGAAGCAGTAGCATGGTATCATAAGGTCTGGAGATACAAAATGATATCTCCATACCATGGATTAGTCGTACTAATGAGAAACAATGACTCATTGGGAAATGAATCAAAGGGCTCTGTGTTCTCTGTAGTATTGGGAAGGTCACATATAAGCTCTGCAAATACGAAATACTTCTTAGAAGTGCTTTTAGCGAATAATAACTCAAATTCCTGGATAATCACAATCCAATGTGAGCATTTTCCCCCAATCACTTGTCATGTAAGAATGTAGTACATGGGGTTGGAATCCACGTAAATGGTGGTGGTGCAAAGAAAGATATAATGACGGAAATTTTGGACCACGATGACCATGGCCAGAGCAAGTTTCTCCACATGTGAGTATTGAGTTTCAAAGTCTAGAAGACTCTTACTTATGTAATAAATCACATGTTCTTGGTCGTATTCATCTGTTTGAACAAGGACCATGCCTATGGTAGACAAGGATGCAACCACATGCAAGGAATAAGCCTTAGCATAATTAGGTGGTTGCAACACGGGTGCATGGGTAAGTGCATGTTTAATATTATCAAATGCACGTTGCACGAAATCCTCCCGGATGAAAGGGGTATCTTTTTTGAGAAACCTCATGAAACCATGTGTCCTTTCTACATAATTGCAAACAAAACGACGTATGAATGTTTCCTTCCCTTGCAAACTTTGGAGTTCAGTTATGTTCATGAGAGTAGGTAGAGATAAGATAGCTTCAATTTTCAAGGGATCTATATGGATTCCATCTACAGAAACAATAAAACCAAGAATTTGGTCGGCCTATTCACAAAAAACACATTTATGGGGATTTAGATGAATATTAAAATGATGACATCGAAGAAACATAGCTCTCAAATGATCAACATGAATATCCCACTGCTTGGAATGAGTGGGCAGGTCGTCAAGATAAGGTTCCACGACATGTTTAATGTCATGAAAAGCATATGAAATGGCATGTTGGAATGCCGCGCCAATGTTCTTTAAACCGAAAGGTAGATTGTGATAAGTAAAAGTCCCCCAAGGGAAAATGAATTCTGTCTTGTGTTGGTCTGACAAGAGAATCTCAATCTGATTATAGCCATAGAGGTTGTCCATAAAGGAAAAAATAATGCTTCTGACACAATTGTCGATTATCTGATCGATATAGGGAGTGGGAAAGTTGTCTTTTGGACAAGCTCGATTCAAATCCATAAAATCGATACAAACCCTAATAATGCCCTATTTTTTGTTCACAAGGAATATGTTGGACACCCATTCAGTTAATGGTATGGGGTAAATGAAACCAACCTTCAGAAGTTTCTCAACTTCTTCTTTAATAGTGGCTAATTTTCTTGGATGGACCTATCGTAGTTTCTGATGGACTAGCTTGGCATTAGGGTAAGTTTTTATGTCACGAACAATGATAGAGGTATCAATCCCTAGCATTTCTTCATATGTCCATGCGAAGACATCCCTAAACTCCTTGAATAGGACCGTGTATAATTGGACGTCTTCAGGTGAAGAGTTCTGACCTATGAAAATGTTCTCGAAAATACCTGGTTTCAATGATATGTCTATAGGCATAGTTTTGTAATGTTACAAAAATTTCCTTCAGAATCGACACTACAAGTGAGGATCAGAGACTGAGGGTTGGTGACTATATCAAATGAAACGGTGGAGGTGAAGTGGTCTTCTACCATATGGAAAGGGGGAAGGAAAGAATATCGATGATGATAATCTTCCCAAGGCATCTCCTCTAATGACATAACTTCCATAATAGATTCATCTGTAGTAAATGTGTGTGAAAGATAGTCCAGAGATAGGGAAGGGTTTTCGAGCCAGTATGATAGGTGATAACGGTCTAAGGCCACCAACAAGTGGTTGTTGATGGTGGGGTTACTGGTAGCTTGGATGGCACTGTAAACTTAGTTGAAAGGGGAAAAGGATGTTGATTCATCAACAATTGCTTTTCCTTTTCCTATATGCGAGGTAGAAATCATGTTAATAGATGTAGTTTGTGAAGTAGTAGGAGGATCAGATAAGGGAAAGACTCCCATTAGTGAAGAGTCTTTGATAAGGCCTACCCCAATGTCCTTATATTGTGGGGTATTAAGGAGTGGAGTGATGTTCACATCATTTGTAATGGCACTAGGTGTGATGAAATATAACTGATCAACAGTAACAATATTTCCTTGGAATGGGAACTGGACAATCCAAAAAACGACCGATGCTACAACTTGCATAGCATAAAACCAGTTACAGCCTAGGAGAAAGTTGTAATCCAAAGGAGCATCGACAACTTCAATGTGAATGGAGACTGACTCGGCCCCCACTTCAACATGGATGGAAGGTAGTAATCCATAGGGTTGAAAGCTGTGACCATAAAAATCCTTGAGGGTGGTAGGTGAACGGTTAATTTCTGGAGAACCAATGGCTCTCCAACAAGATAAAGACATGACAGATGTAGATGCACCCTCATCCAAAATGGTACGACAGATAGTCTTTCTAGTAATTTTGGTAGCTATCTGGAAATCTAATTGATGCAAGAGTCTCGTCTTGAAATCATCCAGTTTTAAAGTGATGATATTACTGTTCTCAGGGTCCATAGCTCCAAGGGTAGTAAGCAAGTTTTTCCATTGAGTTGGGTAGGTTTGAAGTACCTCTAAAGCCAACATAACATAGGGTACTTGAGCCAAATATTCAAAAATATTATAATATTGGGCAACTCGAGTGTTAGGATTGATTATGGACTTACGTAGAGTACCCTTTGGTGGACGAAAAATTGCTTTTGGAATAGGTTTTTCAATGTGAAGACCATTATTAGGAGGAGGTGTGGAAGCTGAGGGTTTTTCAGATGGAACATCATCAAATTTATTTTCTGGAGGAGGGTCATAACTCTATGATCTTGTGTTCAAATTAACCGTTTCACTAGACATCATTCGAACTTCATCAGTGGGTGAAGAAGTTTCATTCAAAGACTTATGATCAATTAACTGTTGTTGGGAAGGGAAAGGATCTTTTAGAATTGTTGGGGTGAGTGAATTTTTCAAAAACTTACTGATTTCCTCACGATGAGGACATTCTTTTGTAAAATTGTCACCTCCACAGACTAAACAAGGATACTTTACCTTTCTCTTACCTTTTGAATCAGCATCTGAATTTGGTGTTTTATTTCCTTCCTGTTGATTATTAGGTTTTTTGGATTTATTTTTTCCTTTATTATTTCCACCTGAAGATTTAGTTTATTGGATCGTGTTTACTTCAGTGGAAGCAACAGGAGAGGGTGCAGTTTTGGTAGATTGTGTTGGTTGATTTGACAGAGTGGCGGTTTAAATTTGTTTCTTAGAATATTTTGCTGTCGTTTACGTTTGAACCAAACCAAGTATGCCATCAGGAGGTGGTTCAATTGTGGGTCTTGATGGATTTGTTGTGGTTTGAGGAGCATGGGGAATCAGATCATACAAAGTACCTAACTGGGAATATACCAGGTCTAGGTAATGAGCACGGCTAATAGCTTGCTCCTTAGTAACAGCGCCTCCCATGGCAACATCTCTAGCAATAGGTGGAAGTAAAGACTTTGTAAACCTATCAGCAAGTAACTGATCAGGAATAGGGGCCTTAATTAGCCTTCATCTTCTTCTCCATTCATGGATATGATCAGAGATGTGATTTGATGTGGTTTGTCGAAGCGAGGTTAGTAGGTGTGTACGTGTTTCATATCGGATATACAATTGAAAGTGTGTTAAAAAATCCATTGCTAGGGCATTAAAATTCCAAAAAGAGTGTTGTGGTAACTCGATGTACCACTTTGAAACAATACTAGTGAGGGTTCTTTGAAAAATCCACAGACGGATTGAGTCATCCATCAAAGAATTGGAAAGTGAAATGTCATCATATGGTTTTTTGGATCCTCACCGGGTTTACCCTTAAACTTGGGTATATCTAAAGGCAGCTTTTCAGGGTTGGTAGGCCAAGAGGGGTCATGATGGATGGGGTCATTTATCAATCTTGACAATTCTAACAGATCTAAAGTAGCTAGAAATGGTAATTGTTGATTTGGTTGTGGATACTAGTAGTACTGGTATGGCATTTTTTGACTAGTAGGATCATATGCATATTGATATATGGGTATGGATGATGCCCCTGAAGCTTGTTGAAAAGGTTTTTGATTGCCAGAATTTCCAAGGGGAGGTGGGCCATCCGAGAGAGGGGGTCCTCCGGAAGGTGGTTGTGGTGGTGGTGGTCCTCCAAGCAGTGGTCCTCCACCTCTAGGCGGTGGTGGTGGGCCTCCAAGTGGTTGACCAGGTCCTCAAGTATCTCTAGGTCCTTCAGGTCCTCCAAGTCCTCCAGGTCCTCACGGTGGTCCACCATAGACTCTAGCAGTATTTACAAAATTTCCTCCATATGATGGGACATTAGACCAATTGGTTTGTCCCCAAGGTACAAAATAATTCCTAGGGTAGGGAATTCCAGGATAAATAGTCGTTGGTGGTGGTTGTTGATAAACTTGATTAACCGTAGGTGGCTGAGTTCCTGGATAAGTATATCCCCAAGAAGATGGATTATTGACAGGTTTCACCCCTAAGGGTTGGCCTGAACTAGATGGGGCGGGGGGCGGTACAACATTGGTATTGGTAGGAGGGATAATTAGTATAGGTTGTGCTACAGCTACAACTTGTCCTGAAATATAAATAGTTCCACTAACAGATGATGTAAATCGCATTGGGGGTTTCCCCCCGGCGTTAGAATTTGCTGACATTAATTGATTTGTGTATTCCCCCCCAACCATGAATGGTATGGAAGGCCTAGTAATGGGGCTAGGATGTGAAACTGTAGGATTTTCATGTGGCCCTGGATTACCTTGAAATGGAACTTCTTCAATAGGACCTAACACTTGAGCTAGTGAATGATATCCATCAGGCCATGGGTTGTGAGAAGTCTCACCATAGGTTGGATGACCTTCAGAAGAAGGTTTAATTTCAGCTATAGGCCAAGGGTGTGTATTACAGGGTAAACGAGCCGACATAGTTTCATGACAAGATACAGGTGGAGGAATGATTCTTTATACTCTCTCTGAAAAGTTACGAGCTCAATCGAAAGATGCATTAATTATTATCTGTTCCTCTTCTCCTAAAGGAGGGTTCAATCTCCTCGAATGTTGTTTTTGGTGTATTGCTCCACACAAGATGACCAAAGGGTTTTTCTCAGATGTTCACGATATCCTACTGGGGTCTCCCGATATACGCAAGGTACGTGGGAGCTCAAATCGGTAGTAGTGTTATCTAATGCACAATCCTTCACAAGGGGCCTTCTGATATACAATCAAGTACATGAAGTACCTTTCTATATACCTCTAGGGTACATGAAAGGTCGTTCAATATACTGATGGTATGCGGAAGAACCGTACGAGTCCCGAGTTGTAGTGCAAACAAATAACGACAGCTGCTAAATTTTACGCCGCCCAAACACGTCACTAACCTATCACTCAAATTTCTATACAATTTTAGACCTAAATCTACCATTAATTTTATCTGGACGATTAGGTGAAAGTTTGTGAGGTGTTGTCTCCAATAGTGCAAATTAATCTAAATGTAAATGCACCTTTTCAATTTTGATGAGAACTAGCTAGGGTAAGGAAGAAACCTTTTTCTTTTCTTTTCAACATTATACCAAAAGAAAGTTGTTTTTAACAATCAAAATAAGATCCAATAAAGAATGCAAAGAAAGTACTTTCAGAAACAAAAAACTCTTTCAAGCAAGCACCCTAAAGTTTCTGAAAAAGAAAGAAAGAAAACTCAGCCTCTAACGTGCATGCAAAACTAACTTCTGGTACATTGTCAAAAAGACTTATCCTTCTAAATCACTCATACAAATGAAAAACAAAAAATTTCGCAAGCATAAACAAGAGGAAATTAATATGTGAATCGGGAGCTCTGCAACTTGATGGGAGGTTGGGGGTTTGGGTAATAAGAAGGAAGGATCCACGGTGTTCTTACAGCTTGGAGGCATCTCAAAAAGGTATTTAAGATGGTTCCTTCTCCTCCTTGGGGGGAGAGGGACCGTGGGAGGAATGCAACAATAGAAGAGGGTACCATTATCTTGGGAAAGGAAAATGAAAAGGAGAAAGAAATAATCAATGCATCTACTATGCCAAGAGATGGGGAAGGTTCTAGTAGGATTAGCAAGGAGGAAACAAATAATCAGAGCATCAGAAGGACAGTACAATGTGTCCTAAAATCCAATACGGTGCCAAAATTGCAAATCCAATCAGAAAGAGTCAAGGAGGACATCCAATACATGAAAGAACGGGCTCTCATAGGAAAATTCATGGGGATATGGCCCACAGAAAAGGCCCTAGTCTAGTGGATTAACAACACTTGGAAACCTCAAGGCCATTATGACCTTCAACTGGGGCCCAAAGCCTTGTTTACGATAATATTCTTTAATGAAGAGGACAGAATGAAATTTTTTGAGAATGGCCCTTACTTCTACAATTTGTGGGCTTCTTCCTCACACCATGGAAAGAGAGATTCAACCCTGACAAAGAAAACCTAATGATTTCTCCAGCATGGATAAGAATGTATTCTCTCCCTACAAAATACTGGAATGAATAAATCTTGACAGATATCAGGAACACGGTGGGGAACTTTATCAAAGTCTCAGAGCAAACTAGACAAAGAAAATATATACGGTATGCCAGAAAATGCATCTACCTTGATATATCCAGAGATCTTCCAGATGGAATCAAGTTAACATGGGAATATGAGGAATGGTTCCAGGCCATAGATTATGAACAGATCCCTTTCAAATGTAGAAGATTCCATGAGCATGGCCATCTATTCAAGGACTTCCCTCAAAATAAAAAACCAGGAGGGAAAAAAGACCAAGACAACCAAGACGCGGAGGGATTCATCAAAATACAAAACAAGAAATGTCAAGCGAGGAAGACTTCAGGACCATAGCTAAATAAAAGAGTGTAGACCCAAAATCGGTATGAGATCCTCCAAGAAGACAACGAAATGAGTAACGCTGATCATCAACTGGAACTAGAGAAGGAAAAATTCCAAGTAGACCAACTAAATGACCAGAACAAAGAAGACCAGGGAAAGGAGACAGAGATAACCCCAAAAAAGCAACAAGGAACTACCAAGGCCCTTCCAGAGCCTCCTATCCAGAGACAGCAGGAGGAGGTCAAGAAAGACTCAGGGTTAAGAGGAACTTGTAAGAGAAGACATGGAAATAGGAGATCAAGACCTAGACAGGATGGAAGTTGCTTTCTCTGACAAGACTCCAACCTAGATTCCCCCACAGCAAGTATCCCTACTGGAGAAAGCTCTTATTCAAGCCAAAAAATTGAGATCCCTAGGAGTAGTCGTAGAATCCTTCAAAGTCACAAATGGAAAGAAAACCCAAAAAAAAGAAAAGAGGGGAAGGCCAAGCAATGTGTAAAGAATTAAATCAATAGGAGAACAACTGGTGGCTTTAGGGCAGTATCCAACAATATATGCTGCCCTCTCTCCCTCTAGTTAAACTATTATTGATATAGATTACATCCTGGAATATCAAAGGCTATAAGAGCACTCTTAAAATCCGTCTTCTCAGAAGAAGGATTGAAAATGAAAAATCAGGGATAGTTTTTCTGCATGAATCAAAATGCTCGGGAGATGAACTATCAAGTATAGCACGAAAAATTTGGAAGGGTTACGAATCAGTCACGATAGATTCCAGAGGGGCAGCAGGAGGGATAGGAATCTTATGGAATCTATGAGAGGTGCATATTTCTGGCTTCCTAGCCACTCCTTGTTAGGATTATTAATCCTCCCTTGTCCAAATTTGGTCATATGTCTAAATCGGGAGTCATGTCTAAATCCGGAGTCCATCCAGTCTATTTATAGTCATTTAAACTTGACCTAATCGGGGCACATGTTTCAGTTACCAAAGTGTGGGGAACACTAATTGAATCTCACTGCCACTTATTGCACTTGATTGCATAAGTTTAGGAGTCTCCTAGATCAATCCCTACAATTTAGGAAGCAACTGGGAGTGTCGAAACCAACCAAGGTCAGTTCACTTCAGTTAATGACTAGTCAAGCCAAGTTAGGAGTCAGTTACATTTAGTTCTAGCCCTCTACATTTAGTTAAATAATGGTTTAATTAATTGCACACATGTGGGGCAAAATTCTCACCTACCACAGTCAATTAACCATTATGTAATACTAAATGTAACACTTGGTTGTGTGTTAGAACTCCGGTTATGATTTAGACAAGGAAAGTTAACTACTGGGTCCTCCAATAGTGATTTAGACAATGTCTTGGTTACCTACAATCAAGTAGAGTCATCAATTCGAACTTCCTCATGTGGATTTGAATTGCTTATGGCTATTAAAGCCATTTTACATTATTGTAATTATCATCTGGATTACTTTTTTTATTAATGAAAGCATTCACAGCTGCAAGCCTTTTGCACTGTTTCATTCTTCAATGGCTGAGTAAATTGTGAGATGTTCTTTGTGAGTTGTGTGTTTGTCTATAGATATATATGCTCAAATTTAACATGGTATTAGAGCCTCGACAGACAAGGCACTTCTCCTCCTCGGATCTCCTACTGGATCATTTTTTTTGTTTTGCAGGTACAACTTCGAAATGAATTCATCAGTTCCTCTTCTCACACGATCCTCAGACTATTTTGAATGGAAGGTGAAGATGAATATATGTCTGAGAAGACAAAAACTCTTTTCGGTGTCTATTGGATTCAGTAGAGATTGTTTTGAGAGTGATAATGACTAGCTAAAAGCAAAGGATAAATCTTTTGAAATAATGGAACTGGCTCTTTCTCCTAGCATGCGCTACCACAGTAGATCTATTAAAGATCCATTGGAACTATGGAGAAGATTGGACAGAACCTTTGGAAGCACATGGAGCACATCCAGCACCACAAACATCCTTGATTCAAAATTCTCAGCCTCTACTCTCTCTGATGAAGTTATTCAAGATAAAGAAGAAGCAGAAACTTCTACACAGTCAATTCGAATTGAAGACAGTCTCCATGCAGTGACTCCTTCTCCTGATGCTCCGGAAGTTCATGAGATCTCTGATATCTCATCTTCTCATATTTCTGAAACATAAGAAGACATTCGAATCTCTGATATTGAAGAAAAATTCTGCTGCACCTCCATGCAAACATTCACCGGTGATTTTCCTTTAAATTCTGTGCAAAATTTACCAGTAATTGCTTCCGAAAGTGAAGAGAAATTTGATTTTTATTCCTCTAATGTTGCTGCTGGTGTGAAAATATGTGATACCTTGGATATTTTGGAATAAATATCAGACTACCAGAGTGATCCATTCGCTCCCCATGATCTAGTTTTTCCAGCAAATTCCTGCATGATTGCATGCACCAAAATTCAGAATTTTGAAGAAGAAGAAAGCCATGCATCCACCATCTCGGTTAACCATTTATTTGAATCTGATATTAACCTTATTGGATCTGATATGATCTTATTTAGATTTGATCTGATATTTCTTGGTTTAATATATCAAATTCATAATCTTTCAGTACCGCTTGTAGCTGTTCTCATCAACGGTGTGAAGAAACAAGTACCGCAAGTCTCCTACAAAACTACTGCTGGAGATTTGATTTCATTTCACAGTTTTGGATCTGTTTTGAACCTGTTTAGATCTGATTTAATTTCTGATATGATATTATTTGGTTCATATTTTAAAATTCAAAAGCATTCATTCATGCTTGTAGTTGCTCTCACCAATTCCGGTGTCAAAAATCAAGTACCGCACTTTCTCTTCAAAACTGTTGATGGGATTTGGTGTTAGTTTCCTCATATGAGGTTGCTGATATTTTATTATGTGTTTCATTATCTATTTCAGAAGCTATATCAGACTATGGAGCTCCAAAATTCGCTCTCAACAGTCCCAGTGCTTCTCTACCATTGATCACATGCTCATCTTCTCACAGAACTAGTAAAGAGGAAGATTTTCTGCATCCGCCTGGACACCTGCTCCTAACACCTGGGGCTGTTCTTACCACTCATGGTTTGCTGTTCATGGCTGCAAAATATCAGTTTCTTGAGTGTTCTTCACATTCTCTGAATTCTCAAGAACCTTTCCTCACTTTTCAGTTGACTTCAATTGCTCTACATGGGTCCAGTCTTCATCCGACAGCTGTCTATATTTCTGATTTAGTTGAGCATATCATTCTTCTTCCAAAGAGGAATATTCCTCCATACATATGATGGAGAGGTTCACATGCTAGGCCCCAGGATACCTGTGCATAGAAGAACCAGATTGATCCTGATTCTACCTGCTTAATTAGAAGGGGTTTTTTTTTTCCTATGTGGTGTTTCCCCAAGCACCTTATTTTTGAGCAGTTACTTTATTTTACTTGATGTAATGGGTGACCTATGGTCTTAGTTACCAGGGCCCACAGTTTGTCCAAGCCAGCATTCAGGGGGGGTGTTAGGATTATTAATCCTCCCTTTTCCAAATTTGGTCATATGTCTAAATTGGGAGTCATGTCTAAATCGGGAGTCCATCCAGTATATTTATAGTCATTAGCACCATTGGTTAAACTTGACCTAATTGGGGCACATGTTTCAGTTACCAAAGTGTGGGGAACACTAATTGAGGCTCACTGCCACTTATTGCACTTGATTGCATAAGTTTAGGAATCTCCTAGATCAATCCCTACAATTTAGGAAGCAAATAGGAGTGCCGAAACCAACCAAGGTCAGTTCACTTCAGTTAATGACTAGTCAATCCAAGTTAGGAGTCAGTTACATTCAGTTCTAGCCCTCTACATTCAATTAAATAATGGTTTAATTAATTGCACACATGTGGGGCGAATTTCTCACCTACCCCAGTCAGTTAACCATTATTTAATACTAAATGTAACACTTGGTTGTGTTTTAGGACTCCGGTTATGATTTAGACAAGGACAGTTAACTACTGGGTCCTCCAATAGTGATTTAGACAATGTCTTGGTTACCTACAGTCAAGTAGAGTCATCAATTCGAACTTACTCATGTGGATTTGAATTGCTTATGGCTATTAAAGCCATTTTACATTATTGTAATTATCATCTGGATTACTTTTTTGATTAATGAAAGCATTCACAGCTGCAAACCTTTTGCACTGTTTCATTCTTCAATGGCTAAGTAAATTGTGAGATCTTCTTTGTGAGTTGTGTGTTTGTCTACAGATCTATATGCTCAAATTTAACACTCCTTTTACTCTATCTATAGATTTCCACATTATCGGTACCAGCATAAGAGGATTTATTTCCAATGTTTACGGGCCCCCGAGGGCTGAACAAAATATGGAATTCCTCAAATAGATTTCAAACATTAAACCCATAGTCGAGGACAAAGCCTAGATCTTGGGGGAGATTTCAACCTGATCGGGAAGCTCGATGAAAAAAAAGGTGGTATACGGAATTTAAACTCTACTAGCAATCAGTTTAATGATTTTATTAATGACCTCAACTTGATAGATGTCATAAATTCCAATGGTATATTCATGTGGAACAACAAACAAAGGGGAGACCGAGGCATAGCCTGTAGGCTCAACCATTTTTTACTCTCAGAATCTGTAATGATGGAAAGGGGAGACCTAAGAGCAATGGCTCTCCTAGTGGCAGGTTCAGATCATTGGCCCATCAGCCTAGAATGGGACAATGTAGGGGTTATTCCTAGAAGGCCCTTAAGATTTGAAAAATGTTGGCTTCTCCACCCGGACTTCCATGAGAAACTCAAGGTATGGTAGGACGACTCCCCACCCATCAGAGGCACATGAATGTATCAATTCCAACAGAAAATTAAAATCCTTAAAGGGCATATAAAAAAATGGAACAAGGATTCCTCCAACAATATATTTCAAGATAAACAGGCCTTAGAAAGAAAGATCAATCTAAACCAATCACAAGAGATGAATAACGGATTCTCGAAAGAATTAAGGATACAAGAAAACATATTGTTACATGACTTCAGCCAAAGAGAACAATAGGAGGAAGTATATTGGAACTATTAACCCAAAAAATCCCTCACTCAACTCTACATGGCCTACACCACCCAAGGACACCCATGCACAACCCTCATTTCACCCCATTTGACCCCCACACCCTCAAAAAGGCTTAATAATGAGAAAAAGGGCTTAAAAACCCCTAAAAAGAGACTAAATAGCTCTCTTAGGGGCTAAAGCCTTCGAAAAGGGGCTAAAATCCCTCAAAGGAGCTAAAAGCCCCAAAAGGAGCTAAAGATAGGGTGGAAGGGGCTAAAAGCCCAAAAAAGGTGCTAAAGCCCCAACCAAGGGCTTAAAACCATAAAAGGCCCCAAAAAAGCTATAAATAGAGGGGCGGGGGTCACTCTCAAATCACTTCTCCCTTGCATACTATTATGCTGCTTGAGTGGATGCCTTGATACCATTTTTCTCTCAAGCCACCCACACTTCCTCTCATCCATCCTCCCATTGAGCCATAGCTCCCCCATTACCAAGAGAGGTGCTTCTCCAAGCTAAGGCATGGTGGCCCATTCCACTAAGAGAAGGTATAATTTGTTGTTTTGTTTTGTTTATTTGATTTTATCTAACCCATCTTTTCTTGCAGGTTTCCCTGGTTTGTTTGCAGTTTTCTAACATGTTCTTGCAGGGTATTGGAGCTGAACCCTAACATTGTTTGCAGAGGGGTTCTTTCTTTTTGTTCTCCATTTCTATTCTTTATTTCATTTCTGTTTATTTTTCTTTGCTTTATTCAAAAGGAACCTATCCTTCTATCCTATAAATAGAAGTTATCCATTCCTACCCTATAGCAAGGGAGAAATCCCTGCTACAGAACTGGCGACCATACCAGGTCAATCCCACAGGATCCCTGGGTCTATTTTTTCAAAATTTCAATTTTTAGTTCAGTTTTTTCCCTAGTTTAGTTTTCTGTTAAAATCTAGCTTATATATCTATTTATTTGCGTTTCTAGTTACTACTAAGCCTCCTCAAGGCCAATCCGAGCCCATTTGGCCACAGTACCAGTTACTACTGGCCATTCTGTGATTTGTAAATCACTCAATTGTGCAAAAATGGCCGAACCAAATTTCTGATAATTCACCTATGTTCGGGCTCATTTTCTTCCCAAATAGTTGATCCATTTGTGAATATTCCCATGGTTAAGGGTAAAAGGGCTTGTTTTTTAAATGGGTTTTCAACTATTTGAGGTAATTCCTCACGGTTTGATCACAATCCACTTTGCAAAAATAGGACCTTTACAGGTGCGTGACCTATTTTTGGGCTTCACTGTTTGCTTTTATTGGGACTGTCAGTGCGGCTCAGCCGCCTCTGTCCATCCAAACTATGTTTATTTATATTTATATTTATATTTATGTTCATTTCATTTACAAAACAAAGCTTAATTAAATCAAACTGTAAATCAAAGTGTAAATCAATACTTAATGGGTTAATGAACATAGTCTGATTAAAACATACTTAAAATCAACATCTTGCCTAACCCTTCCTCCTCTACCCAGTCATCACCCTTCGGGGTATTCTGGAATAAGACAAAGGACGAAGCTCGTATAGTAATAGGAACTTCAGCTAATATTTTTTGAAGCCACTAAAAACAGGTGACTTGGAAGGTAGAGGGGGTAGAGAAGGAGGGATTCTCATAGCGCTCACTGTCCTCCCTGTTGACCAACCTTGCATCCGGAGGGTGGCCTATGGATCTACAGATGAGCTTAATCCCATTATGTTGAGAGCCTAGCACCTTCTCCTGGTTGAAGAGAAATATAGGTGTAAGGTAGTCACCTAGTCAGGCTATCACGATTCAGGATTACAAATGGTACATGTCTAAAAAAAATTCTGATTACTATTCACTTCTTTCATTCACAATGTTATGAACTCTATAGAATATTCATAAACCATTTAAGTAGCCACTAGATATAATAGAAAAACAAAAGGAATACACACCATACCATATAAATCAACCCAACTCAGTTCATGATGCTGAGTGAGCCAATAAAACTTACAATTTACACTAAGTTAAAAATTTGCAATCTTTGAGGACATAAGTCCTTGACTACCTTAACCGTGGGAAGTACTTGGGCTCAACCCAGAAACTCATTGTGAGGAGTACCACGAGAACCCCAAAGTATCTAGTTGCTGAGAGGAATTGCCAAGTGAAACGGACAATGACCCCCATCGATTGAGTAACACTCCCATGAGGAAAAAGCCAAGTGTTGTCTTCTAGCAGTCTTGGTGGTAGAGTGACCACCTACAGCCAATAGGAAGCCATTGAAACCAGGGTCCAAAAATCATCACCACCAGTTTGACATACAAATTTGACATGATTTATCCCTCACGCTCTTCCTTGCGCCTAAGAGGTGAACCACCACATTTTGGGTCATTAAACCGACATCGTCGAGACCATTCTCAATGACCTCCCGCACCATCAGAAGGCCACACAGCCTCTGATTCAGATTCAAACCCATATCAGTCTAAACCAAATCTGCAGACTGCACCATCAAGCCCCATGGCTGGTGCAAACCCAGATCCATTTTCCAGAATAGAAATTGCTAGTGGACCCATATCCACACCGCAAACTATCACCAACAACCCTATAGGTGGCCCTAGGGCGGTTATGCAAACTGTCATAAGTCAACTTCCACCACCCATATTGACCAGTCAAGTTGTCCCACCTGCAACACATGGGTGCAGTGTCCCTTCCATCTACACTACCCCTCCTGTCATACATGGGGGAAGTGTCCCTTCCACCCACACTACCCCTCCCACCACACTTGGGGGCACTGGCCCATCCACAATGGTGCCACAAGTACCCCCAGCTATGTAAGTGCATTATGCACCTGCAAACCCCACCACCATGGCTGCCCCATCTCACATCAACCTGGGGTCAAACCTTCCTTTCATGGCATGTATCAACTTGCTTCATTTGGCTTGCTTAACAAATGACCCTATCCGCCATCAAACCTTTTGGCCTCCCATGCCAACCAAACTTCCCTTAGGCATTCCCAAGTTTGAAGGGAAGGCAGGGGAGTGCCCCAAAAACCACATCATGACGTTTCATCTATGGTGCTCATCAAACAACATCGTAGATGATTTGATCAGGCTAAGACTATTCCAACACACCCTCACAGGTGCTGCAGCCAAGTGGTACATTGAGCTACCACAAGCCAAGTACCTAGATTTCAACTCCCTGGCTTTCATGTTCCTGCAATATTTCCAACTCCTTGTCAGATATGATGAAGAGTTGAAGATCTTGTTATCTTGCTGCCAAAATACTGCGACCCACATAACTAACCACATCCATGAGTGGCGGCGACGCCATAGTTTGTGTAAGATCCAACTTGATGACAAGATCTTCCTAGATTGGTTCCTTAAAACCTTTCTCCCACCTATAGAAAGGGACATCGCATCCGAACGTCCCCAATCCAAAGAGAAGGCCATCCTAAAATCCCAGTAGTTTGATCTTATCTATACACAGTCTGGATACCTTTACACCGTCATTCCAGATGCTCCCCATGCAGGAACCTCCTATCAAGATGCACCGAGGGCATCCCATGCTGCAGATGGCATCATAGGCTCGGTCTCCCACCAACCACAGTACCGTCCGACACCACCTACAATACTACCACAACCAAGCAACACTGCTAGTGTTGCCTACCAAAACCAAACTCTGGACTATGCAAGAATGATGTCCCAGTCCAGAGCCTCAACTTCTTATGCACAACCTACACCACTGCAGCATGCCCAGGCCTTGGCTTGGCCAACACAGCAATACGCAGGACAAATTCCCACATTTGTGGCACTGGCACCCACCCAAATCTACTATCCACCACCAGTGCAATCAGCTCAAGCCCCTGCCCCTACTCCACCCGCTCCATTGGGATAGGTTTTTGCACAACAAAAATGTCCCAACCAGCCAGCCCCCAATAATCAACAAGGGCAAGCTACGAATAACCAACCCCAGAACCAAGGAAACAATCAACCGCAAGGAGGCGGTCAACAACTAAACCCTTCCAACAATGCCGTGGCAAACTGGCCAGCCCAAAATCCTCCATGACCAAATGCACTGATACGCAACACACTGTTGCGTACAAACCAACCATGCACACTCTGTGAGGTCTACGGGAACTACACATTCTAGTGTCCCTTCATGGGTCGCACTAAGCATGCCATTAGGAATGACGTTCAACATGCCACCAACACAACGGACCAAGCCCAACCCAACCCAGAACAACAAGGACATCCACCTATGGTGCTCCAAAACCTATTACCAGTCCAAGGATTGGTGGCAACCGCACCCCCTCCCCAACCCAATCCCAACACCCTGGGGGCACCTCCATGGCAAAAATAGGTGTCCACCACCTGCTAGCTATGACAACTGAAGAGGTCAATCTACAAACTAGATGAAATTAGTACGAAACCAACACTGAACCTGCTGACACATCAATGGCATCTATGTCTAAAACAATCAATGCACCTCTTCAGTTACACCTGCTCCCGTGCCCCCCCTTATGTCGGGTTGCCAATAACGCCACGGCTAGAGCTGCTATCAGCTACAGTATCGTGGATGATTTGGCCCAAACACCTACTGCCATGTCCACTCTTGAGGTACTCAAAAATTTCCCAATGCAACGAAAATCTCTACTAGCTTCCCTTGCGGCCGTAGACCCCTTCAAGTCCAAGTTGATCACATTCGACACGGAGAATGGAGAACCGCAAATGCCATCAACTATTTCCTTTCAAATCCCGATGTCTATCCAGAATTTGGTCGTGCACCGATGCATAGTGGATGAGGGGGAATCGATGTGCATTATGTCTACCCTAGTCTCGCAGAAACTTGGATCCCCAATTCTGCAACCATCCTCCACAACTCTGTGGGCTTATGATGGCAATCCCACTAAAGCCGAAGGAATCCTCCCCCATGTCCCCATCACATTAGCCGAGAAGACAGTTTTGATTGACATAGAGGTTTTCAATGCTCAATTGGACTATAATCTTCTCCTCGGAATAATTTATATGTATGCCATGAGAGCTATCACATCAACTGTCTTCTGTCTCATGATTTCCCCCCCCCCCCCTGAAGGGATAATCGTGACAGTTGACCAACTGACTTATCACGATCCACAAGGGCTAACGACACCCGCCAACATTATCCCAATGATCAACACCATTGATTCGTAAAAGATGTCCACACACTCCAATGTTATCCATGATGACAACACCATGGTTGACAACATACCAGCCTCCCCATTGTTGAATGTGGGCCTAGGTTTGTTTGTTGATACCACCATGATAGATTATTTACCCTTAGTGTCAACACCACCAACACCAAACAAGACTACGAACTTGTGCATGCTCTCATCCAGCACCACTGCACCCAAACAACAATCGCAGCCGCAGCCCCAACCATAACCACAACATCGCCCGCAGCCGCAACATCAATAGCAGCTGCAACATCATTCACAGCCACAACATTATGTGTAGCTACAACCATAACCTCATCCCCACATACAACCATTACGGAGTTATCTGGGCTCCTCTCCAGTCCATACAATTCCCTTCCTCTTTCCCCCGCTTGGTGTCATGAGCAAGCCAGTAATGGCCACCCTAAACCTACCCAACTTTACATTGGGAATTCCTATGTGGTATATTGATCCACCAGCTCAACCTCCAATGTCCCAGGTAGTCTTAAACCCCATCCAACCCATTGTGGTCGAGTCTTATCCTCCACTCGGCCCACAAAAAACAACCACCACACCCGCACCACCCCACCCAAAAAGGGCTAGGGGAAAGAATGTGAAAGCTATCGCAAAACCTTGACATATCCCACCTTATGCCTTCTGTGAAGAACAACAACATTCGACTCAGAACTGCCCTAAGATTCCATGATCCGCGCACATTTTGACACCATGGATACAACCGAAAACTTTCTCGTGGTTGAACTTCCAAGAGCGCCAATAGTGAGAAACAAGTCATCGAGAACAAACCATGCTTGCGCCCTTTACAGACTATATGGACACTATTCTCACCACTTTCAATACTTGCCTAAGTTTCGAGTGGCTTTAGCTGATCTCCGTCAACATTCCCTTGAATCTTAGATCACCCTAGTCGAAGAAGTTCACCCCCACCTCCTTCTTCAGACACCATGTCCATTTACATGATGTCCAGTTCTACCGACCTGCTCGTCTCCACCTCCAACAACGGTCCATCAGAATTTTCTCTTCATTGCTTCCACAATGATGAGGAGATACTTGAAGCCTTAACTGCCTCAGAATACCCATGGGACGACATGTGCCATCGCTCATTCTTCCTCCACGAAGAACTTGTGTCGTAGTCTGACCAGTTTTTTGTGGAAACCAAAGATTTCATTCATGGAAAAGTTGACTGGTTCAAAAACCCCATTTTGGCACCAGACTCCTTCGAAGAAGGGAACATGGCCAACATCTTTCCAACCATCAAAATCAACATCTCAACCAACCCCGAGGTTGTTGAAGAAATCATGCTAGGGGCATCTTGGTCCCCGGAAGAAGTCGCTACCTACAAAGCTCTCTTCCAAGAATTATGTGACATCTTTGCCTGGTCTTACAATGAAATTCTCGAGTTGGATCCATCCATCATGGAACACCACATCAACACATGGCCCGATGTGTCCCCTATACGCCAAAAGCAGCAGACGATTCATCCTTCCAAAGGGGTCGCGGTCAAAACCGAGATAGAGAAGTTCTGCACAGCCGGCTTCATTTACCCCATTGCCTACACCACTTGGGTTTCTAATCCTGTTCCCATGAATAAAAAATAGGGTACCATCCGTGTTTGCACAGACTTCCGCGATCCCAATGGGGCATGTCCCAAAGACAACTTCCCCACACCCTTGATCGATCAGATTATCGAGTCATGCATCGGACATGAAGTCTTTTCCTTCATTGACGGATTTTCTGTATATAACCAAATTCAGATCCAGAAAGAAGATCGTTACAAGATTGCGTTCACAACCCCGTGGGGCACATTCGCATATTGAGTCATGCCATTTGGCCTGAAAAATGCTGGAGCCACCTTCCAGCGCGCCATGACATATTGTTTCCATGACCTAATTCACATCATCTTGGTCTACCTGGACGACCTTACTGCTCGATCACCAAAACAAGCACAACATATAGATGACTTGCGGCAAGTCTTTTACATTGCTGCAAGTACAAAATTTTCCTGAATCCCCTCAAGTGTATTTTCTATGTCCCAGTAAGCCATTCACTCAGATTCATCGTATCCCACAAAGGGATGATGGTAAATCCCCTCAAAGTTCAGGCTATCCTTGATCTTCCTTCCCCAAAAACTCAGCACCAACTAACAGAGCCTCTAAGGCAAGGCCAACTTCCTTCGCTACTTTGTACCAGAGTATGCAACAAAAGCTTACGGATTCATTCTCCTGCTCCGCACAAAAATCCCCTTTGTTTGGGATCAGCAAGCACAAGAATCATTTGATGCACTCAAGAAATCCCTAGCTTCTGCACCATTACTCTCAGCAACAGACTTCACTTGAGA
Source organism: Pseudotsuga menziesii (assembly GCA_001517045.1). Classification (NCBI taxonomy): domain Eukaryota; kingdom Viridiplantae; phylum Streptophyta; class Pinopsida; order Pinales; family Pinaceae; genus Pseudotsuga; species Pseudotsuga menziesii. The sequence goes on along the minus strand of LPNX010800910.1, from coordinate 196,979 downwards.
CTTCATTCTATATGTGTTAGTGATTCAGATATCGAGAGTAGTGACAGTGACAATGATTCAAATATGGGTCACGGATCGGCTCACATTCCTCTATATGAGGGGGATGAGGACCCCAGATCACATTGGTTTGTCTGCAAGTCGACTTGGGAGGCCAACCAAGTTATAGACGAAGATAGACAAATGGAAAAGTTCACCGGTGCATTAAGGAAAAGGGCATTGACGTGGTACATGACCTTTTCAGAAAGACAACCGAGGGCAACAAAAGCCGATATTAAGACGCAATTTTTGTCATTTTTCAAAACTCCAGATGCAAAGCACCTGGTCGCGAAAAAACTAAAAACCACATCACAAAATCCAGGGGAATCTGTCCGCGACAACGATAAGCATTGGAAAGGCCTACTAATACAGCTGGATTATGTTATAGATGAACAGTTACTAATCCAATGGTTTCTTGCAGGGCTATCTCAGAAAGTGCACCGACACATTAGTCTAGAAACATTCAAAACTTACGAAGATGCGCTAACAAAATCTCTTCAGGTGGAGATGGATGAGGACATACCCACTTACCCCTTGGACCACAGATTGGAAGAACAACTCAAGAATGTACAGAAGTCTCTAAAAGAGTTAAGCCTCAAGAATCAGGAGATCTGGCGCACCAAATGCTCGATGTCCAGCCATTCCAAAGATAACTGTCGACAATATTACAGCCGACAGGACATTCGATTCATACAGACCAAGTTTTTTTGTGACATTTTCCAGGAGCACAGAGATCACTTGATGAAATATTTCTTGTTCAACATGAATAACGACAAGGCCTCTTGGTGTGCCATCTGCAAAACCAAAAGTCATAACACGACCGACTACTAGTTGAACCTCAAGAACCGACAGAACTATTAGGCGGTCTACCAAACTAATGTAGTAGCAGAGCATAATGACCAAAACAATCTAGCAAATGATCAGAATGGTTAGAGATACAATGGTCGAGGATATGAGCGCTGGTACGACAATCAATGTGCAGGCTATGGAGGAAGAGGTCGATTCCCTAGGAATCGCGACAACCGACCGCGTCAACCCATCCAGTGCTTCATATGTTATAAAGAGGGACCTCGGTACGCAGAATGTCCATATAAGGATAGAACTGATCTCAAATTCTGTACTCACTGTGGGGTAGGGGATCACTCACTAGAGGATTGCCCTACCATGTTAGAAAAAATTAATACCAATAAAAATGTTAATGTCTTTTCCTATGTGCAAAAAAATGATGTAATAAACACTAAAAATTTACATATTATAACTCAACAAGGAACAAAAATAGGAGTTGATAACCCACGAATCAGTAAAATAAAAACCAAAAATGTCTATCCTGACCCACTTAAAGAAAAACAAATATACAAAGAGGAAACTAATGTATTCAAAGAAATTGCATGACAAGAAAATGTTCATGACACTCGACACAACGCAATATACGAATTAATCCAGCTCGTTCAACAAGACAACTTAGTATCCCAGTTCATCGATTTGTTGTATGAAATAAAATGTACCAACTCTGAAAAATAAACAAAGAACATCTACATCTTAAATAAAAAATATAAAGGTGATGCTGACCCACTTGTCGACCTAGAAATCGAGGGATACCACATCCGACAAGTAGTACTCGACTTCGGCTCACAAGTAAACACCATGACTCGTGACACTTGGGAACAAATGGGCTGACCTTGACTCAATGAGTCAGGCATATACCTGAAACTATCCGACCAAGGACTAATTGAACCCATTGGAGTCTGGAAAAACATCGACACGACTATAAAAGGAATCTCGACCAAGGTCGACTTCGAAATCATCAACCCAAAGGAAGGATCCAATTCCCTCCCAGCACTAGTCGGTCGACCTTGGGGTAGAAAGATGAAAGCATCCATATCCCTGGACAAGGAACGAATCAAATTAAAAGGAAATGGACAAAAAAGCATTGTACCCATTCATCCATCTCAAGGGGAACCTTGGACTGAACCTATTGATGAAGAAGTCGATGTCCGACAACTCTACCAAATCTACAACAATGCAGATTACACAGAACCAAATATCCATGGAGAACTTCACTTAGGTAACCAAGACTCAGTTGGTTATAATTCCGATGCTGAATTATATGATTGGGAGATAGAGAACTATGAGACACAAGAAAGAGGGTGCTGGACTATACAGAAAGTGTAGAAAAATCCAACCCAACAGTGCTTCATAGTGTCCATTGTCCCAAAAATCTTTGAGAAGAAAATTAGGGAACACCCTACCTTACAACCAACCAACTTGCATACTACACAACTACCAAGGTATAAGGAAATGGAATCACCAGTCATGCATGTCGAACAAGTTACCAAAAATATTGGTGAACATGGCCGACTTCAAAGCCTAGTTGAAACTTTTATAGGACAAGCTGCTAGATGGTGGGTTACCCATCAGACAAGACTATAGACCTGGACAACTGCTTCGACTTACTTTTTTGAAAGGTTTGGAGGAAAGAAGTTAACCCAACAGGCTCAGATACCTATATTCACTCAAGGACAGAACCCAGAAGATCATATCAAAACCTATGAAAAGGACTAGAGAAGACTTGGATACAAGGATGAACGAGCATGGCCACACTTATTCCCATCACCCCTCACCGACTTACCAAACAAATGGTATAAAATGGAAGAAGCTAGAGGTGAAACCTTCTTATGGCACAAACTCAGGGAAAATTTTATTAAATATTTCAACTTTATACCTCAAAATGAAAATTTGATCGAAACAGCAAAACAAATTAAAGAATTTATCCAGCCGACCAAAAATAAACCCTTGCAAGATCACCGACAAACAAGGAAATGTAACAAAATACAAACACAGCTAAAGCCACAATCGACAAGATTACAGTTAGAAAACAAAAACACAGAAGGAAAAAGCTTTAGATGGAAATCCAACCATATCGAAACGACAAAACCTATTTGCACCATCCTAAAAGTCGAAACAACTAAAAAACAAGATACCGACAGCATCACTGCAGCCAACTTTCCTGCCACATTCTCACAGTTCAAAGAAGGAATTCGACCAATCAATGAAGCCAAAGCACTAGAATGGTTAGATGCTAAAGTCAAAACTAAAGAATTCGACATCTCAAATGATGATCAACCAAAAATGGCAAAAATTGGTTAGTACTGGAGCGAAGAACAAACCACAGAGATAGTGAACTTACTAAAGGAATTCCAAGATGTATTTGCTAGAGATTACAAAGACCTCAAAGGCTTAGTCCATGAAATGGGAGAAATGAAAATTGATACTAAACCTGATGTTCGACCTGTGAAGAAAAGACCTTATAAACTAGCTCACAAGTACAAGGAGATAGTCAAAAAGGAAATTGATAACATGTTGGCAGCAGGAATCATCTACCCTATCGACCAATCTGAATGGGCAAGTCCAATGGTGGTACAACCTAATAAACATGACCCGACCAGACTAAGAATTTGTGTCAACTTCAGGGAACTAAACAAAGTAACACTGACAGAACCATTCCCAACCCCTTATGCAAATGAAATCTTCAATGAAGTTGCAGGACATGAATGCTACTCATTTACAGATGGATTCTCAAGCTATAACCAAGTGCTAATAGCTAAAGAAGACCAGAAGAAGACAACCTTTGTGTGTGAATTTGGTTCCTTTGCTTACAAAGTTATGCCTTTTGGATTGAAGAATGCACCTGCAGTGTTCTCTCGAATTGTTGTTAAAACATTTCAAGAATATATTTACAAGACCATGGCAGTATACTTTGATGACTGGACAATATACTCCACGCTGAAATATCATTGCAAATGGCTCTGACTTGTGCTGGAGAGATGTCGATAGATTCAACTCTCCCTAAACATCAAGAAATGCATATTTGTGACCCCCATAAGGATATTATTAGGGAACATTGTCTATAAGGAAGGTATTAAGGTTGAATTTGCAAAGATTAAAATTATCCTTGCCCTGAAACCACCAGTAAACCCCAAACAAGTCAGGGTGTTACTTGGCCACATAGGCTATTACAAAAAATTCATAATATATTATTCAGATATGACCTATCCTCTTGAAGAACTATTAAGGGAAGATCAAGAGTTTAACTAGACAGAGGAGTGCCACATATCATTCGAAAAATTAAAATGAAAACTAGTCGAATCCCCCATCCTAAAGTTTCCAAACTGGTCGATCACATTCCATGTCCATATTGATGCATCAGGCCTCGCAATAGGAGCAATCCTAACTCAACCAGGAGACGATGGAATGGATTATCCCATAGTTTATAGAAGCCAAAAATTAAACAAGACTGAAAGAAACTATTCGAACACAGAAAGAGAAGCCCTAGGAATGGTTTTTGCCCTGCAAAAATATTGACATTATCTATTAGCTAATCCATTTATATTCTATACTGACCATCAAGCTCTGAAGTATCTCGTCAATAAACCACTACATCATGGAAGGATCTGTCGATGGCTACTTCTTTTCGAAGAATTTGAGTTTGAGGTTGTTGTCCAACCAGGCAAGTTAAATGTAGGTCCCGACCATTTATCCCGAATCAACACAGGAGAAGAACCAATAGGAGTCGATGACGACTTACCTAATGCACATTTATTTCGGATAGAAGCAGTCCTGGCAGAACTAGAACTAGAAGAAATAGCTCAGTTCTTAGAAGATGGACATGCACCAAAAGGTATGAGCACCAAGAAAAAATAGATCTTAGCTATGAAGGAAGCTCCATACAGTCTCATTAATGTATTTTTATACAAAATGGGATTAGATGACATCATCAGAAGGTGTGTACTAGAACATGAACGAGACCACATTCTGCATGAAGCACACTATGGACCTGCAGGAGGACATTTTCAAGCAGACACAACTGCAAGGAAAATCCAACAGTCAGGATTATGTTGGCCGACATTCCACAAAGACTGCAAAAATTTTGTTAGTCAATGTGATAGATGTCAACAAATTGGTCGACCCCTGCCTAGTACAGAAATGCATTTGATATCAGTAGACCCAATTTTGACATTTGAAATCTGGGCCATAGACTTCATAGGACCATTTCCTATACTAGCAAAAAGAACTGGTACAAGGTATATCATTGCTACAGTGGAATATGTCACTAAATGGGCAGAAGCTGAACCAATCGACACATGTTCTAGTGAGGTAGCTGCTAAGTTTATCTATGAGAATATCATCACTAGATTTGGATGTCCACTAACCTTGATTAGCGACCATGGGACACACTTTATAAACAAGACTATCAAAATCAACCAACCAGTTCCAAATCGACCACCGTCAGAGTACAGCATACCATCCTCAGTCGAATGGAGAAATTGAAGCATTCAATAAAACATTAACAAGAGGATTAACCAAAATATGTAATGCTGATAAGGACGACTGGGATGAGAAAATACTTGCAGTCTTATGGGCATACAGAACAACTTATAAACGATCGACCGCTCAAACTCCTTTTTGACTAGTCTATGGACAAGAAGCAGTAGTTCCACTACACTTCTGACAACAAACACCTATTATCGTAGAAATACTACATGTCAATGTCGAACAAGGAAACAAGGACCAGCTATTTCAACTCGACAAGCTAGAAGAGCACAGACTCATGGCTATACAACACCAAGAAATATAGAAGCAACAATAGAAAGCATGGCACGACCGAAACATCAAGAACAAAAACCTGTCGGTCGGAGACCTTGCTTTACTATACAATAGTCGGGTCAAAGGAAAACCTAAGAATCTCCACACATAATGGATGGGACCTTACATTGCCGAAGAGATACATCCCAATGGATTAGTCTGACTAAGGACGTTATAGCGCATAGTATTTCGGAAGCTCGTTAATGGAGCTCGACTCAAAATCTACAAAAACTAATTCAAAAAAAAAATCATATAACGACCATAACCGTCAACCAAAATCCATAAAAAACTAAACATTTCCAAAACCAAAAACATACCATACTTACAGAAAAACCATGACAGAAAATCACCATCTCGACAATCACCATCATGTCCATTGACCATATTCATCGACTGATCACTCCCGTCGACCATTCTCATCATCGACATCAACCGAGGACTTCGATATGCCCATCGTGCATTCATGACATCGAGCACCGAAAGAAATTCTCCATTAACACACACTCGAGTCTTCCAACTGGAACATCATGTCCGCCATTAATACACCCATCGCCGCACACAACCACAACATCACCTATAAATACTAGTTTGCCGAAGGATCATTCACCGCAATCCATACAGAGAGAGCATCAAAGCATCGAGTCGACTAAAAGCCAAGAACCACTTAGTGAAATCGACCACCAAACTGACACAATGGCCCCCAAACAAACTAGAGCCTCGACTAAATCCAAGGAGATAAAGGCTATGAATACACCTTTATTCCGCAAGCTGAAAAACATCAAAAATGCCAAAGTACAGGAAGGCTCATGGAAAAAGTTATGGACTGAAATACAATAATGGGCCTTTGTCAACAAAAATGCCACTCAAGCAGCAGAGAAAATCAAACGCAGCACTCTCTTCGACTATGCCAATGCACCGCTGATGGCCAACTTTGGTGGCATGAAGGAAACTGTTGTCAAATTCATCAGTATTCGGTATCAAAATGGTCGATTCTACTTCGACCAGCCGATCGACATCTCTGGAGATGTCATCTCCAAGCTGACCGGACTCTCTAATGAAGGAAACCCTGTACCAGTCGGAATCAAAGAAGGACTAGTCGAAGAGCACACTAGGTCATATTCCGGTAATAACTCCAAGGGGTTGATGATTACCCAAATCACAACCTGAATGCCATAGATTGTGGCAAAAATAATTGCAATAACACTCACTCTAGTAGGTCGAGGCAGCGACCTTAAGTTAGAAATGCTAGAAGTCGTCGACACCATTCCCACCGATGGATGAATATACATATGGGGTGAATATGTCACCGACATGGTGAAGACCATATGTGAGAGATGTCAAGAAATGGGGGTAATCATCAAGTTCCCCTCCCTCATTTTATGGATTGTCATGTACCACATCTTTCCAGAGGGGAGTCCAGTCTTTCGAGAACCGTCCAAGTTCGACATGTGGAGATTTAAACCATTCTCCTAGAAAGGAACCTTGCACGAACTTGAGCGCGGGAAATTACTATTGGAGAACTGGTTTGCTCAAATTCCACACGACTAGATGGAGGGTGCCTCAAAACATCCGACGAAATCTATCGGAAAAATCCCACATCCATCTGGAGCTCGACCATACCTCGGTGTGGTACATGTAGGGCGACAATTCAAATTCCAAAGCCCTTGACTACTATCCATCTGTTGACCAGATATTTTGGGAACTATCTCGACAATCCAAAACAAAAATACCAGTACCAGCAGCAGCAAAGCTAATCGACTTCTCGATCGAAGAGCCACTCATAGACCAGGAAAAAGAGGAAGACTATGAGCTCAACCTTTATATTAGCACGTTTGTGTCGGAGGAGACTCCGGTCGAACACACCAGTCAACTGCAAATAACCATAAAACCTCCAATCGCAAAGAAGGCAGAACCCCAGACCGCAAAACCAAAGCTACAGCCATAGCAGCAGATAACTCCTCTGGCTGCAGAAAGTGTCACCCTGACTCAAGAACTAGGGGGGGAGATAGAGCCAAAAAACCCTGAGTACATTGTGACAAAAGGCATCATTCAGAAATTGTTGAAAGAAATAGCAGTGGCTAGGAAGAAGCTCAAAACACAACAACAACAACAAGGTAAAGGTAAGCACAAGCTTATCCTTGTCAACTCGTCGGCAGACAAGGAGGAACTGGCAGCCACGACCATCGGCATCATAGAGGATGCCGCATCAAATAAAGTGCCAGTCGAAACCCAGTTCCAACAATTTGTCGACGTAGGGGCACAAGCAGGTCGACCAAAGAAAGAAAAGACTACGACGATGCCTGAAAGCATCGTTGATCTTGTGTCGATGCCTCCACCCCCATCATCGACGAAAATAACCAAGGAACAAGCACCGGCACCACAGTCATTCAGCCCCCTCGACTTATGCAAAAGTGCGATGCCGGAGGCTGTAAAAGCAAAATTCGACAGAGATAAGGACTTGCAATATTTCTTTGAGAAACTTCCTATGTTATTTACATTGGCTCAGAATATCTCTACAAAATCACCTATCTTCACATCTGGAGGACACCAACCAGGACAGGATGCACAGTCCCCAATCGTTGCAACCATCATGTAGACTTTCGAAAGAAATCCAGACAAGGAAGCTAAAGTGATTGCATGTCGGTCCTCAATTATTGCACTGACCGTACCTGTACCCCAAGCTGACCTACCAGTAACTGCACCAACTAAAGGAGAAACTGTAGATGACATAAACTCACACCCTCAACCCGACAACCCACCACTTAACCATACTTCCCCCAAACCAATCACCCCCAACCATTCACTAACTCCATCACCACCACCACCACCATCTCCACCACCACCACCACCCCCTGACTCAGAGACAGGCCCACCATAACCAACTACATCCACACAACCAGAGATGGTAGTCATCCCACCTCCCCAACCAAACAAACCATCATCCTCTAACCCACAAACCAAATATCCCGCCTTGACTGTTGCAGGTACATAGGAAGCAGATAAAGAAAACCATAAGAAGAGGAAGGAGAAACAGAAGAAGGAGCACCATGGAAAGCCTTCCAAGGTCCAAATTAGATTAAAGGATGCAAGCTCCCTAACTGACATAGAGTTAGGAAAACTCCTCAAAACCCTAGCAAGTGAAGCAAAGACAAGGAGTGAGCAAAGAAATAAATAACTCAAGGACAAAAATGCAGAACAGGTCAAGTTTCTCGACAAATGTAGGAATTTGGCCAAGTCCGTCATGTCGAGCCCCATAGAGATCGACATGGACAAACCACTCGAGAGGGCATATCAACTATTTGAGAGCATGGTGTCGACCCTCCAATCTCACATTCAGGAAACCAAGGAGGAGCAAAGAGAGGAAACTGCCCGACTCCTAATGGCACAACACACTGCATTTTCTAAAGCCTTTAAAGTACTGCAGGATCATATGGAGGAGGCTGTAATAACCGAAGAAGTACTAAGAGACTGGCCTAATCACTACAGGCAAGTTTATCAGCAGACTCAATAGAATTGACAAGGGATTCAGGCATTAGAGAGCGGAAAAACCACTGAGGAAGCACTCAGAATGACAATAGATGAACAGATAGTGCTTGAAACTGCCAAACTACAGAAACTAGAAAGGGAAGCACATCAGTGGGTGCAACAATCTCTCCCTAACTTAGAGAAAGTCGACATCATCTGCCCATAGATGAAATGACTTATCAAAACTGTAGAGGAGAAGGACCAGTTCATGGGTCCTGACATGGAGAGGATAGCTGAAGTCTCCATCTTAGAAAAGATGTCGATCTTATCAGGCTTGACCACACTCACCATCGGCATCCAGAAAATTTTGCAGAGTTGGACATATTTCCAACATCACCTCGCAATAATAGCCCTAGCCATTGTAGAAGTTTGCGTACAGAAAAGACTGACCATTAGACTTCAGAGCCCACCGCAATAACTATTAAAGGCCAGCAAGAATTTTGTACCTCCCTGTTTCTTCGGGATGAAGAAAAGTTTTGTTCATGGGAGAGATGTAGAAGGAGCAAGTCAATAAGTCGACTTGAACGATAGCCGACTTAGTCGATTAGCTGACTAAGTCGATGGGCCAACTTAGTCGATCAGCCAACTAAGTTTGCCAGCCGACTAAACTAAGAGATTAGGTCAACCACCTAAGGTCGTGTCAGTTCACCGAACCGACAGATAGTTATTTTGTAACCGTTTTGTAATCATATATATTAGGCTGTTGAGCCAGGATAGAACTCAGTTCAGTTCTCTGTGTTGTATGGACTCATTTGTATAATATAATCTGTTTATTCACCTATTTGTTCTTATCTCTTGTCTTTGTTTTATATTTATATATGTTTTAGTGTGTATTATTGGTAACCTTATGTGATCTGAGAGATTACAACAGCCTCGGATAATGCCATTGCTAGAGTCTTGGTCCAAGAAGACGATGCTTTCCATGAGCACATGATTTACTACATTAGTCAGAAGCTAACATGACCCCCCACTACGATATTCACTAGAGGAGAAATTGGCCCTCGCCATCATCTTCTTAGCTCAGAAGTTACGCCACTACATCATTGCAAACCATACTCCTATAGTGGTTGATTCAAACCCAATTTGATACCTCTTAAGTTTCCGCCTTCTACAAGGTCTAGCAGCTAAGTGGGTAGTCATCCTCCAAGAATTCGACTTAGAGTTCATTTCCACAAAAATCACAAAGGCACTTGTACTAGCCATGCTCATGACTGATCTACCCCCTTCAACCGCGTCATCACCCCCCAAGGATGATCTCCCTGATGATTTCCTATTCGTCATATCCATGGAAGACCCATGGTATGGGGACAGCCTTCTTTATCTACGGACACAGAAGTTTGTAGTGCACTTAAACCATGAGGATAGGCGACGCATCCATCATCAAGCCATTTGCCACTTGCTGATTGGATATGTTCTGTATCGTCGAGGCATTGATACTATCCTACGTCGTTGCCTCACCCGTGACGAGGCCGAGACCATCCTCAATGATTGTCATAGTGGATCCTGTGGTGGCCACCTTTCAGGCCTAGAAACCACCCAGAATATTCTATGCGTCGGCTATTTCTGGCCTTCTATCTTTGTTGATTGCATAGAGGTCGTCAAGAATTGTCGCAGCTATTAGATCTTTGCCCCAAAAGCAAGAACCCCCCCTGCACCATTACACCCCGTAGTCACAGTCGGGCCTTTCTGCAAATGGGCAATTGACTTCATGACAATCAACCCTGTCTCAGCCAACGATCATAAATACATCATTATGGTAGTCGATTACTTCACTAAGTGGGTCGAGGCCATGCCCACATTTGATTGCAAAAGTGAAACACTAGCGCGCTTCTTCTTTAACCATGTTATTTCACGATTTAGTGTTCCTAAACAATTAGTCTCAGACCATGGAGCACACTTTCAAGACATCGTATGGGATGAATTGTCAACCATGTTGAAATTTGAACACCAGTACTCATCTTCCTACTACCCCCAGGGGAACGGCCAAGTTGAAGCAGTCAACAAAATCATAAAAACAATGCTCCAAAGGATGGTGGGAAACCATAAAACCAACTAGCATCACATGCTATTCTCTGCCCTATGGGCTAATTTTCAAGGGATCATTTGTGCCTTTATTTCAGAAAGGTCTACCTTCTTTTTGGGAAGAATATGGTAGGTTATTTTCCCAAGTTGAATATCAATATTTTCTAGTGAAATGTAGATTGTACCATAGAAATTTTGAAGATATGAACTAGTCCATGTCTGGGAAAACTGTGGTTGATAAGTTAGTAGTGGGTTTTGAAATGATCAACACCTTCAAAGCACTTTGTTCCCAATTTATAGCAATATCATATGTGGATCATGTAGAGTTACGAGTATTGGATAAAGAAATGGCCAATATGAAGCTTCTATCTGTAGACCAATGGAAAAAAATTGAGAAGTTTGGTAGAACAAAATACAGGATACATCAGTCAATGAAATCGATAATTTTTTATGACTAGTTTATTTTGAAAATGTAATAAATTTATAAAGTAGTTAGTTAGTTAAATGAAAAGTGTAATAAAGAATCTATTTTTCCTGTTTTTAGCATGCAAACAGTTATCATATGAAGGAGCATTTTGTATTTAAACAACGTTTTACAATGTATTGGTTGGAACCCGTGTCCAAGATCCGAATTTCGTAAGAGAGCTTCAAGATTAATAATATTTAAGAGACAAGCATATTTTCTGTAGAGATTATTGTTTTATTCCATTTATAGGCTGTATTTTCATTCGTTGTGTGAATGTGCTTCCTGTTTAATTTTCCGTTATGTCTTCTTTTCATGCTTGAATGAGTGTATATTGGGTTGGAATTCATAACTATATGCTATAATCCTTTACTTTCAAGCATTAACAAACTATTTCCACTAAAGTTAGCATTGGATTCATCTTGTGATTCCCATGTTAATGGACTGTTTCTTTAATTTTCTTTATCACTAGACAATAATGTTTTTTACTCTAAAAAAGTGGCTACCTTGCCTCTGTTTAATAATTCCATTGCAAATCATTGTTATAGTTGTTTTTTATATTTGACTCCATTCCTAATGACCATCTATTTCGGCCATTGTGACTATTAAATTTTATTTTATTTTTAAAATATATATATCGCTTGTGAGTTTATCTATTGAGATATCCCTCACGGGAAGGAAAGAAGCCAACTTTTCTCCTAAAGCTTGATTTTGTGGTTACCTTGAGATTATATTTTCACAACCAGGGGTAAATTCTGAGAGCTAAAAACAATGCAGACTCCTTGAACACCCTTTTCTAAGTATAACTTTGATGCTCAAGAAAAACCCTTTAAAAAGGCATTCTTATGGGTATACACTGGTCACCAGTTTACTTCCCACGTGTACATGCATATTTCTCCACTATGACCCGTGTACATCAGGAAATGTGTTAAAAAACAAAATTATTTGGAGTTCTCCCTCATCAAGTAACGAATAACTTGACTCTTGGCATTCCATATGCCGAGAAACACTCTGATTCAACCCTTCACTTCTCATTGAGGGGCTATATATTGAGCTACTTGGAAGCATTCAAGGAGGAGAATGGGTGAGAGAAAAGAAATTATAATGGAATTGTGCCCCATTCTTACATACTTGATTCTACATCCCTTTGTCCTTGGATAATCCATTGGTGCTCTTTCCCAAGATTACCTTTTTCTTGTGAGCTTGCCTTGATATGGAGGATTGAAGTGGTAGAGGACCAAGTGGAGGACTCGGTTTCTCGATTTCGACGAGGTGCCGATATAGGTTGTCATTTGTATCTCTATTTAAATTTAAAAGAAATATCCATTTCTCATCTATTACATGTGTAACTATGAATATTTGTATCCATGGATGTAGTTGGTTTGATTCTTGTTGGATTTGAATATGCTAGAATAGATTCTATAACTTAATATCTATCATGCTTGTGTATTTTTTTGTTGTTGAGGATGGAATGTAGGTACAAGTGTGATTGAAAGCTCAATGGGGATCTTCTGTGAATTTCTGGAATAAGGTACGCTTATCATCCCTTAGTTTTAGTCTTTTTTATATCTTTAGCATATTGGAAATGGATTGATTTCTGGTGCCATATTGTCTATTGTGGTACACCCCGATCCATATGAATTTTTCTCTATAAAAGAAATGGCAACTCCGTTGGGGACTTTCCTTTTTATTGGGGGTTGGGTGCATAATGTACTTGATTTTCTCTCTGCTTCTGTGTGTTTCTTTGTCATGTTCATGAGTGTGTTATCCCATTGGAATTCCTTTGAAGTAATTTGAGTCTTATCCTACATTTTTACCACCTATCTCTTTCTATACACGGGTCATAGACATAGCAGTCTCGTATACACAGGAATGTAGTACTTACAGTCATGTACACACGTGGGTTTTCTGTGACTAGTCTCATACATCCATCCTTGTGTTTGAGATTTTGATGTTGGGGAGATTCTGGGTGGGTTATGAGTGTTATTGAGTCTTCTTGGGTGCATGTGGTGCTTGTTTACTGCTTTTGCGCTATTTAGAGACGTCTTTTTCTTTGCTTTTCTTTAAAAGTTTTTCTTGTCATTTATCTCCTTTTTTTTTTATTAGCGCATTATACTTTTTGATCTCAATGTATTGCTTGGATTATGTCTAATACTTGTTATAGATTTTGGGAGTTTATAGGTTCTATTTATTGCATTGTCATAACATTGATGATCAAACTACAAAAAAAATGTTATTTTTGGCAATTTTTCAATATGTGTTTGTTTGCATTGAAATGGTACATGCATTAGGTTTTCTTAGATGAAATAGTGTCCAGGATTTCATATAGGAATGACTGCATTGGAATTTGAAGAAGAAATTTCAGTGTATTTCATGTAGTGGCATACACCCTTTTTCATATTTAAAGACAAATTGCAATTGGCATTGTTTTATAGGTGTTCATATTTATTTCACTATTGAGTCATAATATCGCTAGTTGCACATTCATTACCCTTGAGTAATCACAACCATTAAAATTAACGCTTAACTTAAAATTGATTACACTTTTTATTTGATAGAGGTGCACCAACCAGCTTAGGTTGTAGATTCTTGGAATATGGTGTCGTGAGTAAATTTTTCCAAGACTATGAAACAAAACAATTAGGTATTTGTCCAGATAAGAAGTGAAATCCTTGGTATAATTTTTTTTCTCGAGAGGCTCCTCTTACACAGGAATTAAGCATGAGGTAGTGCACACACTAGTGGTGGGGATAGCCCCTTTCCACTTTCTATTGAGTGTTGGAGATATTTCTAGGATCTTATTCGTATCTAGGGGATTTTGAGATAACTTTGGTGATTTTGAGCTTTGAGATTTGTTACTATTCCAATATGATAGATCCCACCTGTGATTTTCCTCCTAAACATTGGTTATATTGGGGTGAGCTTAGTTTCCTTACCTAGGTATCGTAGGGGGTACCTGCAGAGTTTATTTTGTGAGTGTCCTAAATAGGTAGGGGTCAAATATCACAGCCAGTATATGCATTGAAGCTGAGGGCCACTGTAATTGGTTACACACCTCCTCTTGTACTATATGGGAGTCTTAGGCCTCTCCTAAGAGAGACATACCTACTGCATTCGGGAGCTCACTTATCCTCCCTCTTGGAATTTTTGCATATGACTTAGCTTTACTTAGTGGTTTTGTTATTTGTGCACTAACTTTATTTAGGGATCATAATTTGTTGTGTCTTGTTATTTTTTTGGAGTCATCATGGATCGATTTTCGACACTTCATCGATCTCGACGTTTAGCAGCGATTTTTCCTTGTGGATCTCCTCCTCCTCCTCGGAAGTGGACTAGGCATTCTAGGCTAACGTTTACACACTATGATTCACACATTGTTCTCACCGTGAGTACTACATATGATAACCATGGAGCATTCTGATAATTGAACTCGAGACCTCTCACACCCTAAGTGAGAATCATACCACTAGACCAAATGCCCTTATGTATATATGTCTGTTCCTTTGTGAATTGGAAACCTTACTACCCTCAGATATGAAGTTTGCTATTTGCAGTGGATAAATTAGAAAAATGGAAATATTTCCAGTGGATTGATTAGCAAAATTGAGCTGCTTTGGAAAAGTTATAAAATAAAATAGCATAACTTGATTCTGGATTCCTTAGACTACTCATCCACGATCAAAATAAAATGTACTAGGAGATTTTAGTTTGGCATCTTATTCCTACTCATCCAATTCTCATATATACATTGAAATATTTACCATTAAATATAATAATCAGTTCATGATTGCTCCCACTCAGTTTTCTTGTGCATTGATTCACTGACACCATGATGTTCGTAAGTAAATAAATCAGCTAACATGCTCTCTTTGAATTTTTATTTTTTTTAAATCTAGGAATTTCCTCACACCACAAGGATGGGTATTTAACCTAGGTGTAGATCAGCCTATATTTGGATGGATCACCCCATAGAAAAGTGGCAACTTACATCCTCAACTCTCACCATGAGATTTGAAAAAATGATCTGATGTGGACTAAACCCTACACAAACTGATTTCCCTACATATCAATCGTTTCCTTGAAATTTTCGTCAAAAAGAGAATTTTGATGCTATGTTTTTTCTATTAGATAAACTCTTCATTGGTTCATGGCCTCCTTTTCAATGTGACTTCCCTTTGTTTGAGCTATTACTAAATTTTCAAGATTGAATACTATAGGTGTATGAGTTTCCCCTTTGTTTGAGTTATTATTGAATTTTCAAGATTGAATAAATTAGGTATATTAGGTTTTTCATTGTTGACAATTCATTTTTGTGCAACTTATGGTGTTTGGAAAGGAAGTTAGCTTAACAACCTATACAAACAACAACTATATTTCAAATCAGATAACATAAATGAAACATCTAAAATGTGGATTCAATGCCATCAAATTTGAAATAAACATGAATCATCAAATATCATACACTTTTGTTTAATTACATCTAAACTTTTTACAAACTCTATTGGTTTACTTAAAGAAAATCCAAGAATGAACAAAAATATTTAATGCAAAAGAACAGATATTATCATCTCAACAAAAGTCTCACCCCTTCTTGTGGGACGTGGCTATGTGAAACTAAAAACAAACCAAGAATTGAAAGAAAACAATTATAAACAAAACAATGAAAACAATATTAGACTAGAATTATTGATGGCCACCCAAATCAATATTCAAGATAATAGAAACACCTTAGAAAATATTATTCTTTAATTCTTATTAAATCTTCCGTACAAGATAATAATTATGTGATTGCATGTGGAGTACAATATTGGTTGGGAATGTAGGAATTTCATAGTCCTTTCTTGTAAGGAAATGATACTCTAATGTGTTGATACAATCTACAAAATAGACATCTAATTAAGCCATGCTTGACCAATCTCCTAGAAGTTTAAATGTAATTCTATTTTTTATGCTCGAGAAGGACTCGTTAGCGCCGGGATTGAGCCCATAGGTTGGGCGAAAAAGGGTTCACTCCAAGGCAACAACAGAACCACTTTAGACTGTGCCTCTGGCCCTACGCAATTAGAGAGGGATCTCTCGCTTACTCTCCAGCTTTACTCACATAAGAAATTCAATAAAGAACGGTCAGGAGGCCAGACTCCTGAATAGGGCGGGTGTGTTAATGTAAGATGCAGTCGGGACTATCAGAGGAAGGAACGATTGGGCAATGGAGTCAAGAGTCTGGGTAGGGAACATATTGCTGGAGGTAAAGAATGGTGTAAATTTAAAAACAGAGGCAAGATAGTCGTCGATCTTGCAATCAGGAGATATTTAGTAGGTGATTAGTAGATGAGAGGGAACAGTCCATCATGCAGAGCATCTACAAGATGAATTCTGCGTAACTTTAGAAGAAAACTTAAATGAATATTTGAAACAACAGACGGAGCATAGCAAGTATGAATTCTGAACTATTATACACTTATTTCATACATGAAATAAATTAACAAACTGGAATGGAAACAAGATGAACATTTCACGTAAAGAAATTACATATTGAAAGAAACAACGACACAGGAATCTCTGCCTTGAAAGACAATCCTTCCTCTGCAAATTTATTCATAACAAGGAAACCAGAGACTAATTACAATGGAGAGCCTCAGTCCTTGAAATTTTCCCAAACAACCCTTATCTCCCTCTATCGGAAGTGTATTTATACTATTTTAGCACTGAGACTATTCTCTGAAACAAACCTAAAAACTGTTTCCATCACAATCGGACACTAAAAGTTCTAGAATGTGGTACTATTGCCATGATTTACAAATATGAACAAATGTTATGGAGAAAGTGGGCGCGCTCAACCTGGGTGACATCCTGACATGTTGGGCTACTGTTCTAGACTCTTAGTATGACGCCCTTCTGTTTGTTTTTAGGTGAGTCACCATTTACTGAGTTTTGGACCTCTTAGTTGACTTGTTGAGTCAGCATAGCGCCCTTTTTCTATCCCAAATTTGTGTTTCCACTGTGTTCAAAGGTGGCTTTCTACATGGACACAAACTGGTAAGGAATTTTGCATATTTCCCCTACTCAACCTCATTCATAGCCTCCCCCCTCTCCGACTAACACTGTTAGACGTGGGGTCTGGAGGAAGGGTCGCATTGCTCCTGGCCAAGGAAATATTTTGTGGTGGCTTGTCATTCTTGTACTCCTCGCCTACTGTGAGGTGGGATCTCCCATAGGAAATATGGTGAAGCATACCTCCACCAGCTCCATCACCTTTGGCAAGTGGAATTCACAAACAGGGTTGTGCAGGCATTGGACCCCTAATGCTCCCATCCGAACAACTACTCCTAAAGAGCACAACCTGGGACTGTCTCCGTGTGTGGATGCTTTGGAGGCAGCGATGGTATCAGGGGCTCCTGGAAAAACACCTATGGGAAGTGAGTGTCCAGGAAATGCGCCATTGGAGGTGTGGGCATCTGAAGGTAGGTGTATCTCTCAAAATTATTCACTTCTAGGCCCCGATGGCTGGTGTCATCCTTGGCATGGAACACCAAGGCAATGGGTAAGTGTGGAAATTTGCTCACCAACCATCAGCACACCCAAACGGACAGGCTTTT
Organism: Pseudotsuga menziesii; assembly: GCA_001517045.1. Lineage (NCBI taxonomy): Eukaryota > Viridiplantae > Streptophyta > Pinopsida > Pinales > Pinaceae > Pseudotsuga > Pseudotsuga menziesii. The sequence continues at coordinate 178,694 of LPNX010800910.1, read as the reverse complement.
CAAAGCAGATTTCCATCACCACTCCTCGAATCTCTATGAACTCACAATAAAAAGAAAACTTGGGCTCTGGAAGTATGTTAGCTCATTCCCAGAATTACAAAGGCATATATATAAGGCTATGAAAATGGACTCTGTAATAACCGGTCAGCATTCTCGCACATTCTTTCATTGAGTGTCTTGGTGTTGACACATGTGAGGGAATGGGAAGAGTGACTTTTTACCTGTTGGGGGATCTAGTCATGTCGCTTCATCAGATGCAACATTTTATCGTTTTCTATTGGAAATATTTTTGGGGTGCCACCTAGTGCAGTCGATCCATGTTGCAAAGTACATGAGTAGACGTTCTCATGCTCTTTTTTTCTTGTGACGTAGGGAACAGAATGGTCTCCCCCATCATGCTGGCTTTGTGTTACAGAGAGAAATTCCTATGGCTTGGCGTACCACAATAGACATAGTTGACTCCAAAAATCAATCTTTCCCAATATGCAATAGAAATAAAATTTCTAACACTAAAGGATCTGACCTCGTACCTTATTCCGGACAGTTGAAGTAGATCCCCGTTGAGCTTTCTAATCTTCAGCTTGAATTGCTATAATACTTTCTCAACAACAAGTAAACAATACAAGCATACTATATATCATGGTGTTAGATCTATTCTATCATATATATATCATCAATAATTTAAAAGCATTTGGCATATTCCAATGGATACAACATTAATCAAATACACATCATTGGACAAGAAAAGATAGTTTTTATTAATATAAATCAGATATTACAAGATAGATACAACCTCTGACAGCACGTCTGCGAACCGAAGAAACTGAATCCCCCACTTGGGCCTCCACCACCTCAATCCTCTATCTCTCGATAGCAAGCTTACTAGCAAAAGGCAAGCTTGGGAAGAACACAACAGTGCTCCAAGGGACAAAGGGATGCAGACTCAAGTATAAATTCCGGCAACAATGGACTATAGTTTCTTTGCTTCAATCTCTCTATATGCCTTCAATGTACCAAGGGGTTCCTTATATAGCTTCACAAGGGATAATGAAGGGTCGAATCTGAGCGATCTCAAGGCATATGGAAGGCCATGAGTCGAGTGAGTCGGATCCAAGTCAAGGAAAACTCCAAAATGATTTGGACTATGCACACATCCCGATGTACGCAGTTATCGGGGTCAGATACGCGTATGTACGCTATTATCGGGTAAAAATCCACGTATATCATTTTTCATATAGTTTTAGGGATGATCAAGGAAACATCAAAGGATAAAAGATGGTCCATGGGGTCTAAAGAGTCTGCAACGGGACAGGGGAAGGCCATGCAAAGTGTGATTCACCTAGGGTGGTGAAATACGCTATAATAGATGCCCCCTAACGTGTGATGTTAAAGGGGTCATACGATGGCCGAAATACATTATAAGTCCATCCCAGAAGTGGAGTGATGAAGGTACCCAAATGGAAGGCCAGCCACCCAATCAGCATAGTACAATAATACAACTCTACATATAACTGCAAGTACATATAGCAGTCCCGGATACATAAGAGTACAATGGCCATGAATAGGCATAATACATGATGTCACATATGTGGTCATCACCACGTACAATATACATAGATCAGAATCTCCATGATGAAGATATACAAAGGACCATGATCTCCAAAATGGCTGAAGATATACAATAGATCAAGATCTCCATAGTGGTTGGAAATATCTGACATATACTGGTATCAAGTCACGAGAGCTGAAATCTCATGAACATAGGCACGATCAAGGAGGTAGCATATAGGATATGCCACCAGTCTGGAAAGTCTTATACACAAACTGCTATGAGTACATGTCCTACTATGCGAATAGAGGTGTCGAGGTCGAACATAGTAGTCCATCGTCTGATTACTGGTCATTAATGTATACCGTTAACAGACGTGAGATTACCCATCGATAATGAAAATGGGAATCAAGGTACTAGAGTGCAAACTAACAAGTGCGAATAGATGTGTTGAGGTCGAACACTTGAGAGGATCCATCGATCAGGGGACATTGATGTATTCCCAAGAAACTGTCGATGGCGAGAGAACCTGCCACTGATGACTGCAAGTCTCAAGGCACTCAGAAGGACTTTAGATTCCAATCCCAGAATAGATGATCTGAAGTCGATGGGATGAAATCCGCTGGAAGGAGGGCATTAAGGCATCCCCCATCATCCAACACGAGGTACTCAGCAAAGTTGTCTAATGTGGAAGGACTCGATCATAAGGTGCACGAACCAGTAACTGTACCGGGAATGGCCGACATGCAAAGTCAAGATAACTGAGGAATGGACGAAATAGGTTTTAACTTCCTTCGAACAAGAGCATAACAGCGTATGGTGACTGAATGAAAGCAGCATAGACTCGATATACAAACTGGGACATCTCTGTGACACAGGAGGCATCAACAGAGGCTCCATAGGGACTGGAAGCTTAACCAATTGGTGGAGATAAACTCAGATAAACGAGTACAGCTCCTAAAGTCAAACTATAACCCAACCAATGGATGTGATATACAGTGCTCTGTTCGAAGGCAACACGACTCGATAGCTGCCAAAGATAACATCTTTCCTTTTCCAGCTTTTTGGTTTTTTGATTTTTTTGGACTTTTCAGTTATTTGAAAAGCTTGAAAAAAGAATAAACTAGCTTTATAGTTACAAACTAGGAGGAGACAAGTGTCATCAGGGAAAACAAACTAGTTCCAAGCAGTGGAACATACCTATGCTCAATGCAAGGATACATGTGTAGGATATTGACACTCGAGGAAAAATCCCCTCCCGGTAAAAAGGGAAATCAAGCTGCGAAGGATATAAAAAATGGCTCTGCATGGCTAGACATGAGACAAGCTTGGGCTATATGGCTGAAACGAAATGTCAGGAAAGCCGACATAAAGCTCAATAAGGTAGGAAAAGCTCATGATAATGCATTCACAACTTGACATAGGGGGATTCCGGAGGGAAATAGGCCAGCATAAGATCAAGAGGAGTATGAGGCTCTTGTGAAATGTCATGGCGGTACCATACAATGGACTCCCACACCCTAAAGGAAAAAACGTCGGCATGGGCACCAAATGCAAATAAGGCGCTAACTAGGGCACCCATGTAAGGTGAAGCTCTACCACTCATATCATGCCACTTCTATAGTAGCAAAAAGGTTCTGTGACACAATAGAGTGGGTTCGTACCTAAGGTCATGGTGACATGGTCATCAGGTCATGCACAAATGAAAACGGTGGCGAACCTAACCTATATGCCAGTGTAGACGTTATACCTGAGATCAATATGAACGGGTCAATCCAATGGCTGAAACGACACTGAAAATGGTCTTCTACATCACAAAATATGTCAAAAACGGTCCAAAATTGTTAGAAACTGTCAAAACTATAGGAAAGGGAGTAAAAATTTTCAAATATTTGAAAATTTTTCTATAAATAGTAAAAAATATAAATCATTTGAAACTTTTACCCATTGAATCTCTAATTTTCAACTGCAAATTCCAGGAGATCCAGCCGGCGGAATTCACAACTGTTTCTTCCAGGTAATTACTCATGCTCTCCTCATGCATTTTGATATAATTTTTATTGATTTTCATGGTGAAATGAGGTTGTTTAGGCCATCTCTACATGAGCGCTGCGGCCCACGCAGATATTGAAGCTTTTTCTGCATATAGGGCCGGATATACGCGGAAAAGAGGCTAGAACCCGTGTACATACGCGGTTGTTTTCAAAACAGTCACGTATGACACCACGCAAGTGAATTTAAAGGAATCTAATGGAAAATTGGGTAATTTCTCTTGCAGGATGGTGCTAGAATGGAGAGAGCACGAGCATGGTGAAGTAGAGGAAGTTGTAAGGGCCAACGTGAGGGCACAACAAGCTCTTTGAGCATGCGGACTCTACAAGTTCTGGTGTCTTGGTGGTTTGAGGGCCAAACCAAGACTACTAGAGATGCTGGTAGACTATTGGGATCCAGACTAAGAGTCCTTTCGGATAGAAGGGATGTCTCTCACCATAGAGGTGGAAGATATCTACTTTATCACTAGTCTATCTAGACGAGGGGAGGTGGTGAACCTTCATTCCCAAGGTGGGCCAAGCGGTGGGCTTACTATCGATGAGTACGTAGCTGTGTACTGCTACCTAGATACTGAGAAGGTGGGGAGTCAAGTCCCTACCAATGCTATACAGGTGCTAGGACTAAAGGCCATACTACTGATGCTAGGCAGGATAGCAGGCTTAGCCTCACTCCTTCAGGCCTCGCGGCCATTGATGTTATATGCGGTGGAGTGTATGAGATCGACCATATATGACTGGAGTACTACACTACTGAGCAACATGAAACACTAGCTCAGTGAGTGTAAGGCAGGCAGGATACGGAACTTCGGGTTCAGCAGCATTCTGAGCACATTCTTCTTCGAGTGTGTTCCAGGATTGAGCCCTAGAGTGGACGTTCCTCTCCACGGGGTTCGAGATCCGGCCCAACGGCGTTGGGTAGATGCTATGCACAGACTGGGGGGTGGTAGGGTGGCCAACCCATATCCAGCTGACTTCTTTCCATGGTGGCGACGACAGATTATTTCCATAGATGACTACCCCTATGGAGGGATAGATTTTTGGGAGGATCCGAACATGCCATTGCCACCAGGATCGGCATATGGAGAGATACGTACCAAATCTCGACTCTCACTCTTTTTTAAAAAAATTTGAGTTATTTAATTTTTTTTTGTGTTTTCTTGATTATGTGGAATCAAAAAGACATGTTTTTGGGTGACAACACATAGTGACATCTACCACTCATGTGCATATGTGGGACCATGGAAACCAGAGGGATTCCCACGTCATAGACGAAGGGGAAGAGGGGATGAGATCACAGCTGCTGATGCGAAGTGAACACTCCAGCACATTCATACCAAATTCGTGCGACTGACTCATAGAGTTCCCATGGCGCAAGTCAAGGACTTTCCTGAGGCCATGCAACGACAGGTGGTGGGTGTGCCACACGCATGGGTGCGTTTATTCCGGTGGCTAGCTAGAGCCATTGTGATGTATCATGATCACAACCCTCCTCCATAGGATTAGATGCCTGGGAGTGTATATGTTTTGTACTACCATGTATTATATGATGAAAGTTTTGAAAGCTCCACTTTTGTATATGACACTATGTATTACCACATTTTTGATATATAAAAAAATTTTTATAGTGATCGGTTTATTTACTTACATGTGTAAAAATGTTTGTGATTAATTTATTATGAATGAAACAAATGCCAATCTAACACGTAGTTAGCATATGAGTCAGCAACTTGATTATCATTTCTTAGAATGTGTATATATGTTATGCTATCAAATTGTCGTTCTAACAATCTCACACGTAAGAATCTTCTCAATAACATCGGATCTCTAACATGGTCCAAACCATTGAGCTGTGACACTACTAAATTCGAATCAAGACGTACCTCAAGAGATAGAACACCATGTGAAATTGCATCCCATAGAAGCTCAATAACGGCGCTATATTCAGAAACATTGTTGGAAGATGGTCGTAGACATACCCCTCCTGAAGACAACACTTGACCCATAGGAGTATAAATCACCCAAGCAGCAGAGGCTGAGTGTTGAGTGTGATGGCTTGCACCATCCACGAATCCTATGTAGGTGGAAGATTCCATTGAAATCTACCAAAATAAATGGAAACTAATCACAAAGCCGATCACGATAAGAAAAGACCTAACTATGCAAAGCTGTACAATAATATACAACAAGCAGACTTGGCTAAAGATCATGCATAGTATTTTTTGAGATAAAGCCCATTTCTAGGCTCCGCCAAAGTTGTGCCTTCATAATCGACTAACTCATAGGCACCCTTCTCTAAGACACGCTTGACCATGTAAGGACCATGCCACATAGGATTAAATTTCCCTGCCCCCAAGGGTTTTTTCGATTGATCCCACAAAAGGACCAAGTCTCCTTCACTAAACAATCTTGGATGGATATAATTATCATACTGGACCTTAACATGACATTTATTAACCTCTAGAGCCACCAAGGCATCTCGACGCTGCTCATCAAGTTGCTCCAGGTGGACCAAACGCTCCTCCAAAGGTGAAGTGTCTGGTAAGAGTTCCACAACTAGCTTCAACGAAGGGATTTCGCATTCAACCGGCAATATTGACTCCACTCCATGCACAAGCTGATATGGATAAAAACCAGTGGCAGTCTTAACCACGGTTCGATATGCCCACAAAGCAGGGTATAACATAATATGCAAATTCGTCTTACTTTGTGCGATGGTTCGTTGGAGAATGGACTTAAGTGATTTATTCACTGCTTCAACCTGTCCATTTGCTTGGGGGTAGTAAGAAGAGGAGTTCTCTTGCTTATACCCTAACTTGGATGCCAACTCTTCCATCATACGGTTCTGAAAGTGGGAGCCATGGTCAGTGACAAGCTCTTTCGAGATCCAGAACCGAGTAATGATTTGGTTGAATATGAAGTGAGCAGCTGTCTCACCGTTGGATTTTACTGTAGGCATAGCCTCAACCCATTTCATGAAATAATCCACAGCCACTATAATGTGATGGTGCCCCCCAGCCGAAGCTGGGTTGCAATCTATAAAATCGAGCCCCCACTTGGTGAAGGGACCAACGATGATAATAGAGTGTAAAGGGGCAGGTTTTGAGCACATATTCTGTGCGAACACCTGGCAAGGGTGGCACCTCTTGACTGCATCAACACAATCTTTAAATATCGACGGCCAGAAATAACCTGCTCTCAAAATATTTTGAGCTGTAGAAAGCCCAGATAAATGACCACCACACACCCCTCCGTGGAAATCATTCAGCACAACCTCATTCTCCTCATGAGTTAAACAACGTCGTAAAATGGAATCTACCCCACGGCAGTACAAAGTATTGTCCACTATAAGGTATTTCTTAGAGACGTGATGTAATCGTTGTCATTCATCTCACGAGAGGTGAGTAGGGGTCTTATGTGTTTGTAGATATACTATGATATCTCCATACCATGGGTCAGATGTTGATATTAAGAAGATATGTTCATCGACAAACGTATCCTCACAAACCAACTCCTCAGCCTCGCTCGGGAAATCCGATATAAGTTCTGCAAAAATTAATGACTTCTTCGACTTTGCTGAAACAAATTCGAGATCAAATTCTTGCAGAATGACAATCCATTTATTATACTTTCCCCCAATCATCCTTCGTGTGAAGATGAACTGAAACGGATTGCCATGGGCCACTACCAAGGTCTGGGGAAGGAGAATATAATGTCTCAAATGTTGAACCGCGTGTACGGTTTCTAGGGCAAGCTTCTTGACATGAGAATAATGAATCTCTGCGTCAATAAGGTTTCGGCTCAGATAATATACGACATGCTCTTGGAGCTCCTCATCCTCCTGAACCAACACCATACCAATCGTCTCTAACAAAGTGGCCACATATAATATGAAATCATGGCTATAATCCGGAGGACTAATCACCGGGGCCGATGCTATGGCTTGCTTAAGTGCATCGAAGGACTCCTGGGCTCACTCACCCCATTCAAAGGGAGTATCCTTCTTCAAGAGACGCATGAAGCCTCTAGTCAAATTGGCAAAATTGACAACAAATATTCATAAGAAGTTTTCCATTCCTTGCAAACACTGAAGATGACGAATGTTCTTCAGGGGAGACAACTGAAGTATTGCCTCAACCTTCAAGGGATCGACTCTTATCCCCTCCTTTGAAACGATGAATCCTAATAAACGACCTGACATCATGTAAAAGATGCACTTATGAGGGTTTAATTGAATCGAATAGTGCCGTCATCTTTTGAATACCAATCTCAAGTGATAGGGATGACGCATTCTCATACGAGAGTGAGCAGCGAGGTCATCCAAAAATACTTCAATAATTGACTTGCGATCGTGGAAAATCAAGGTCATTTCCCGTTGAAATGTAGCTCCGGCATTTTTAAGGCCGAAAGGCATTTTCTGATATGCAAATTTTACCCAAGGACAAATAAATGCAGTCTTGTGTTGGTCCTCGGGTTTAATCTAGATCTGATTATACTCGGAAAAGCCATCCATAAAGGAGAACACCTCGCTACCTGCACACTCATCCAAAATCTGATCTATAAATGGTGTGGGGAAGTTATCCTTAGGACAGGCACGATTCAAATCGTGGAAATCAGTGCATATTCGGATCATTCCTTGCTTCTTATCCACCGGAACAGGGTTTGAAACCCACTACGTCAAGGGAACGGGATAGATGAAACCGGCTTTCAACAGCTTCTCTATCTCTGCCTTAATGGCGGGTGCTTTCCTAGGATTCACAGCGCGTAAACGTTGTCGAACAGGCTTAGCATTGGGATAAGTCTTAATTTCATGTTCGACAATCCAAGGGTCAATACCTGGCATCCCATCATAAGACCAAGCAAAAACATCACGGAATTCTTTGAATAGCTCGGTATATTCGAGAATCTCAGCTTGGGAACATTCGGCCCCAATATAGACATTCTCGATTGTGCCAGGATTTCAAGAGATGTTGATAGCAATTGTTGAAGATATGTTCGCCATGTTTCCATTATCCATCTAACCAGGAGAGCTTAATGGAACCATGGGACTACCAACCCTCTGACTAAGAATCTCCCGATAATCCTCATGCTCCAAACAGTCAAGCGGTGGAAGGAAATATGATCTATGATGAAGTTCCTCCCATGGCAGCTCAACACCCGACATAGCCTCAATGATCACTTCATCAGAAGGGAAAACCGTGTCAAGGCAGTCGTGGACATGAGAAGAATGTACTACCCATGCCGACAACACATAGGGGTCTTCCTCCTCCATCCGCGAAGAGGAAGAACAAGGCTCCGCAACACTCTGAAGATTCGCTTGATAAGAAATCATGGATGCAGGAAGAGGCACGTTGGTCTCGACAGGCTCACTCGAAATACTCAGCGTAGGAAGAATCCAAGGGTCTTACATATGAGTCATGCGAAAAGACACTGAGGCCGTAGAAGACAAAGCCTTATCAAAACGAGATCCTATCATGAGGACCGGTGCAGGACGACTAAAGGTTCCCATGAGGGATGAATACATGCCTACACCCACACTCCCAGTTGCCGGCTGAGAGTGTTCAACGATCGGGGCCGAATCTCCCGAAGATGCAATAACAGGGGAACTCTTGAATGTCATTTGATCAACCGTTACAATCTTCCCGTTATGTGGAAATCATACAACGCACACAGCTAGGACTTAACCTTCTCTTACTAAAAATAGCCTTATCTTCGCATCAATTCCTTTTACATCAAAAATCCTAACCTAACTTCTTTACAAGAGTGCCTATTTATACAGCGCACTATTACAAAACCATGGACTTAAACCATGGGCACCCCGAATCCTAAACCCTGGACTTTTAACCATGGGTTTATTACAACAGAAGACTTTGACTCAACCCCAACACCCCTAAGACTGTTTTGAGTCGTAAGTCTACTTACAAAAATCCCACAAAACACGCGAAGTTACCCACCGTAAGGACTGTTAGGGTGCGCGCCCCAACAGGCCCCTAAGACTCACCAGTGTCCCGTCCCTGGGCACTCTGCTACTTTTTGGGAGGGAAGACCTTGCTGGCGATGGTACTGAACTGCTCGCTGGGGCTGTGCATGCTGTCGTCAGCGGCTTGTTCCTTTCCTTCATAATATTTATACTGGTGAAGGCCTTCTGGATGTAACAGCGACCCCCTCCTTCGAGCTGCTTGCTGAAAATTTTTCCATTCACAACTTAGGGTCCTCAGAAGTGCATGTCAAGTGCATAAGACAAACAGCCGCCTTGGTTCATCCAAGCCAGGAGGATACATCTCAGGATGTTTCAGAGTCTTCATGTGAGTCCTTGTGCCTTTCGTCGCTCCACCTTAGAGCGAACTTCTACCTTTCTTTGTTCGGTTTAGAGAAAACTTCTACCTTTCTTCATCCTATTCGAACATGTCTGCATAGGTGGATTGCTCAGAAGGTTCTACAGATCTCTCTCCCTGAACTCTCATGATAACTGCTGGGCTTCACAATCATTCGACATGGTCCTAACTGAAGAAACTCAGAGAAATGCACAATGCAGGAGTCGCAGGCCAGTGGAGCTTCTTATAGAATCCCGCAACATAATCTGTCATCATGGTGCATTAATGACACCAAATCTGATGGAGTGGCGGAAATCCTGCTCACACAGCGCAAGATTTTCCCAAAATATCTATTACCACCTAAGTTGTACTTAGTGGTTTTTATCAATTGAGCCCGGTGAACT
>LPNX010800910.1:148910-168147 GCA_001517045.1 Pseudotsuga menziesii | reverse complement strand
CTCAGCCGATTTGATTGAAATCAGTCAGATATGAAGCAGATTGACTGGATCTGACAAATCCTTGACTGAAGGAGGTGATCAAATCAGATCCAGAGTTGATATTGAGCATCCTTTATTAGGAATTTCGCCCTCCCTCTCTCCTCAACACGTTTTTGGCTCAACTGGACGATTTTTGGTGGATTCTTCAGTCAACAGGTTGAGGTGTCAGTCAGATCAGCCCCCCGATAGACAGTTGCACTCAGTGAGACTCAGATCTGGCTCAGCTAGACACAGATCAGGCATTGATGGACTCTCCATTATTTGATTTCACTTGATTCCATGAGTAATTGCGTCCCCCTGGGCTAGATGGCCTGTAAATTGTATATATTCAGGCACAGCCTCCTCTTCCAAGCTAGTTAGAACTGGATTGAGGTGTTGTTGCTCTTGTACTGTATTGTTTTTTCATTCTGGAATAAAGAAGCTTTGGAGGCAAGATCTATGGTGTAATGCTCTTCATGTATGGATGTTGATTGTCAAATGCTTATGAGGTATAATCTGCTTTTGTTTATCATTGCTTTGTTGGTTAATTGTTGGCCTTGAAGGAGAGAGCTCCCTCCTGTTAGGGTAAGAGTTTATTCTAGTTTGATTTATTCTCTTACTGCTGCTCGTTCCAGATCTATTGGATTTGTATGTATTTTAATTTTAATTGCATGGTTTCCAATCATCTCTTTCGGCAGCACCTATGTTTTAACCATCTGTTTGTGCAAGGATTTCTAAGTTGCAGGTGATCTCGCTGGTAGAAGAGGTTGAGCTGGTTTGAATCTTCCTCATCTTCAGTATCTTATGAATGACATATTCCCTTGGTGTTCCACCAAATCAGAATCCAAAGCCCAACATTCCCAGGCTTCAAACACTCTTTCTCTCTCTTCCTCCTTTAAAAATTATTAAACTTTCCTCAAACTGTTACTTTAAGGTTTCTTTTTAAATCTGATCTATCTCATAGATAAAAGCATACATAGATCTAATTAGAAATATCCCTTCAAATTTCTAGATCTTAGTTTCATTGTGCACATAAAAGTTCAAATTCAAGAGATCTAGCTAAATTGCCTTAGTTTCGCAAGTAGTTTATTGAAAAATTCATAGCTTGTTGTTAAGGTAGTTTCATTTGTTGTTCAATAATTTCAATATTCTGAAATCAGTGCTTTTAATTGGTTGCACAAACAGAAATCCAAGATCCCAAGGAAATATTGCTTTCCTTGGTTCCTTTTTCGTCAGTTTTTAATTTCATTAATTTTTTGAGATAAAGTAGGCTGACCCAAAGGCACTCTTAAAGTGCTTTGGGGAATTTTTTATTCTAATTCACTCACTTTCATTTATCAGGTCTGACAGAGAATAAAGGAATCTTCTGTCCAAAGTGGTTTTTGGAGCGCTCAAATCCCCCCAGGGGTCTCTCTTTTGTCACATAATTTGTAATTTTTTTGTATAAACTGTAATATCTTGGTTTCAGCCTTTATAAGGACCAAGAAAGATCTATTTTATCATTTCTTTGATGTTGTAACCTTTGTAACAAAATCATCCTTTGAATAGGCTCTTTCGAGCCCATTCCCCATCCCCCCTGGGGGGATTCGCGTCGGTGCCATTTTCGTCATTTTTCTTCTTATTTCCTTTTTACTAGAATTGATCTGATTTGTAGGGTAGTATATTTGATCTTGTTGTTAATTCCATATTCCATATCTTACTTTCAAAAGTAATCTTAATACTTACCCCACGATTTCCCGAGTGACCCGAAAGGGGAAAGAGATTCGTGGTAGGATTAATCAGAAAACTAGATTTGTGTAGTTGTTTTATTTTTTCTATCATTTGTTTATCAGCAGCTTTAAAATTAACCCCTCCTTGGTTCCCCGATTGAGATCCACTTGGATCGAAAGAGGTTCTTGGAGGCTTTTCTTTTAATCAAGAACACATCTCTTAAAGACTTATTAAAATTTACAAGACTCCGGTGTGTATGCTCTGCACTTGGCTGCGGTTTGTCCGATCAGTCAAGCTGTATCAAAAGCACTAGGGTGACTAGCATAATTAGGACTCACTTTCCCCAATTAACAAACCATCAGGTGAAAATCCAACACCTCGATCAAACTTTTACGGTGGTAAAATACCCAAAGGAAGCAGGAACCTACTGAAAAGTGACCTCGGGGCGCCGATCTCTGTCACACCCTAATGGGTGCGTTACGAACATAGCCCCAGAGACTCCATTTCAGCCCACATATTCCTTGCGGGTAGCCGTGTAGATTTTGTTTTGGACATACTCCAAGTACTCTCGGGTATATCTGGAGTCCCCCTTTTAGCCTAATTTAATCAATTCATACTTCAATTTTAACTTAAAACATACCAAGATGCAATCGCAAAACATTTACTCCAAACACATGCAAGCACACTGATCTCTTTGATTTGACTCCATTATTAAGGCACTGGTCATTTTTGCTTGACATATATATTGTTTATCAACTTTGTGCTTTCGTGTGTTATTTTCGTATCTTGTCATCTTTAATTGTCTATAGTTAAAATTTTCAAACTCCTAAGTAACTGATTCAGTTTAACATCACCACACTAAGTAATCATCCTTAGTAACTTAATAGGGTCTACCCCCCTTGGCTCCTTTAGGAGTTGAGCCTAAACGAAGGAGTCAAGAACAAGGTGACAGCCTTGACTCGAGACTTGCCCCCAAGGACACACCGAGTGGCTTGAAGATTTCTGCCACGTGATCCAGGTGTGTGAAAAAGTGGCAACAATCTCATCATTACAGTTAGTTAGGGTAGTTCTCGTGCCAGTGCCACCAAGTCTAGTTTGTCCCATCCGTCACATTTTAGGCTGCGACACTCCTTTTATATTCGACATAACTACTAACTTCTGCTTCACCTTAATGAGTACCTTCACCATACTATTGACCTCCGACTCATCTTGGCCCATGCGGCACCCAAACTTTAACTTTTGAATTTTGACAGTCTTGCACACTTCGTAGCTTTGAGAACATATTCCTTATAGTCTAGCACCCAATTTCAACTATTCTTGGTACTTAGACTTTCTGTCTTGCTGTTATTTCTGATTAGGAGGTCCCGACCTATCTCTGTACTTCTTTAATCGACTACCATTTACCATAGAAGGTAAAATTTCTCCATTCAACTTAGCTAACTGGACTGCACCACCATCAGTAACTTTCTGCACTATTTATGGTCCTTTCCAATGGGTTTTGAACTTACCTGGGAATTTCATGAATTTGCTGTCATATAAGAGCACAAGATCACCCTGCTAGAACTGCTTCTTCTTGATATGTCTATCATGCCATGCTTTTTCCCAAGCTTTCTGTACTTGCTGGTGGAACCCTGCAATAAATCTGTCCTCTTCAAGTTCTAGTATCTTTGTCAGCCTTCCTGTCATTATAGCTAGGTCATCCATCTCTGTGAAAGCAGATATTATGAGGCTAGGAACAATATACTCCATAGGCATGACGGCTTCTTTCCCATAGACCAACCTAAAAGGTGTATGTCCTGTCAACTTCTTGCAGGTAGTCCTATAATCCCATAGTACTGCGGGAATTCTAAGATCCATGTCGCTTCTGTTAACATTGCAAACCTTCATAAGAGCATGTTCCAGGATCTTGTTAAAAGCTTCGACAGTTCCATTTGCTTGTGGATGGTAGGCAGTGCTCTTCTGATGATACACCTGAAATTCTTTAGTCAATACTTCAATAGTCTTATTTAGAAAATGTGATCCTTGATCACTCATGAGAACTCTAGGACACCCAAATCTGGACAAGATATTATCAAAGATGAACTCCGCAGCTGTAGCAGCGCTCCAGTTCTTAACTGGTTGAGCTTCGGCCCAACGGATAAGGTAATCAGTGGCTGTAATAATGTATCTTGCTCCTGACTTCTTTGCAGGGGGATTGATAGGGCCAACAAAATCAATAGCCCACTTGTCAAATGCTTGTAAAGTTACTTGCGAGACTAGAGGCATCTCATCTCTCCTGGATGGTTTTCCTGTCCTTTGACAAATGTCGCAGCTGTGGCAATATTCTCTTGCATCCTTGTGAACTGTGGGCCACCACAACCCCACAGCCAAAATCTTCTGTACCGTAGATTTACCTACATAGTGACCTCCTACTGCTTTAGAGTGTGCCTCAGCCAAAATCAGCGGCTTTTCATGCTCCAAGACACACCTGCGTAGTGTTTCGTCTGGTCCCATCTTATACAGCTGACCTGCTATTAAGGTAAAGTCGGCTACTCTCACCACCAACTGCTTTTTCTGCTGTGTTTTCATCTCAACGGGTGGAAAACCTGTAGACAAATACTAAACAATGTCCTGAAAATATTCATCAACCATCTGGATGGAAAACAGCTGGGCATCAGGAAGACCTTCGTCCAAACTGGTGGGTTCTTCGCCTGAATCAAGCCTCGACAAGTGGTCAGGTCCTAGATTAAGTCTTCCAGGCTTAACTATGATTTCAAAGTCATATTCCTAAAACAGGATCAACCATCTGCATATCCTGCCACCTAGCATAGGCTTGTTAACCAAATATTTCAAAGCAGAGTGGTCAGTGAACATCTTAAAATGAGATCCTAAGAGATAATGTCGAAACTTCTGCAATGCATACACCATAGCAAGACCTTCACATTCTGTTGTAGTATAATTTTTCTCTGCGGTGGACAATTTTCTACTTGCAAAAGAAATAGGGTGATCGATATTACCTTCACCTGACTGAGCCAATACTATACCTAGAGCAATTGAGGATGCATCGACATGCACGTGAAACTCCTTATTCTAGTCAGGGAATACTAAGATAGGAGCAGTGACCATCTTTTCCTTCAAAATATCTAGGCTTGCTTGGCACTTAGGTGTCCACTCAAACTTAATATCTTTCTTCAACTGCTTTTCCATCAGAGCTGTAATCTGAGCATAGCCTTTGATTAATTTCCTATAATATCCAGTGTGACCAAGTGTCGTTCGAAGTTGTTTAACGAACTTCGGAGGTGGTAGGTTCACAATAATAGCTATCTTCGCAGGATCCATCATCAATCCTTGCTTACATACAATGTGACCGAGCAGAACTCCAAAGGGTGCACAAAAGATACACTTTTTTAAGTTCAAGGAAATCTGGTGCTGTCTACACTTATCCAGCATAAGTCTTAAACTAGTTATATGGTCTTTTAGTAGCCCAAAGATAGTCCAAACATCAAAATAAACTTCTAAGAATTTATGGATAAATTCCTTAAACGCAGAGATGACTACTCTAGAAAATATAGTTGGAGAATTCTTCAATCCAAAGGGCATAACTGTACATTGAAAGGATCCCATTTCTGTAGCAAAGGTTGTCTTATGTCGGTCTTCGGGAGCAATTCTGATCTGGTGGTAACCTGAAAATCCATCTGTAAAAGAGTACACTTCTTGACCTCCAACATTGTCTAACACTTCATCTGTAAAGGGAGTAGGGAAAAAATCATGTAGACAAGCATCATTCAGTTTCCTTAGATCGACACAGATTCGGATTTCACCCTTAGTCTTCTTCTCCTGCACCACCATAGGACTAACCCACTCGGATTCTTCAACAGGCTCAATGATTCCTACAGCAAGCATCTTATCCAGTTCCATCCGAAATTTTTCCTTATACTTCGGGTTCAACCTATAAGGGCGCTATTTCACAGGCTTCGCGTCAGGTTTCAAAGGGATCTTCATCACGCCAATATCACCCAGGATGCCTTTCATCTATGAGAACTTCGTCGGAAAGAGGTCCTGATATTCGTGGAGAATTTGGGTTACTTTGCTTACCATTTCATCATCCCAATAATCTCCAATGGTAGCATACTTAGGATGTTCTTCTAAGCCAATGTTGACTGTCCGCGTCTTCAGGGGCTGAGTCACTTCAGGGGCTTCGACTGCTGGTCCGTGTACGTCGCAGTGTCCTTCTGACTCAGGAATATCAATATTGCGCGAATCAGCATCCTCGTCAATTGCGAGGTTATAACATTCCACTGCATAAGCTTCTTGTGCTTTCCAATCAGGTCGGTATTCTACTACTTCTTGATCATCGAAAACCTTAGTATGGATCAACCTGATAGCTGTATCTAAAGCTGGACAAAATTCATTGGTAGAAAAGGTAAGCACAAAACTATCAACAAGACAATTCCAACTTACAGTATCCTGGCGAAGCTTAGTC
Source organism: Pseudotsuga menziesii (assembly GCA_001517045.1). NCBI lineage: Eukaryota > Viridiplantae > Streptophyta > Pinopsida > Pinales > Pinaceae > Pseudotsuga > Pseudotsuga menziesii. The sequence goes on along the minus strand of LPNX010800910.1, from coordinate 161,957 downwards.
ACCGCGTACCAATTCTTTGCTATCGGTTCCAGAGTATGCACAAATCGATGTACCCATTCTTCCTGAGGTACCTGCTTCCACACTTCGTAGCACTATGCCAAATGCTCTTGGGGGCTAGTCTTTCCATCAAACCGGTTTTGCACCTCCAGGGGATGATCCACAAATCTCAGGCGAAGGGATTTCTGACACGCTTCCCAACTAGGAATATACTTTTTATGGATGCTCCACCATCTCGCTGCAGTGGCTCTGAATGCTAAATCCAGAGTCTCCATTTTCTGTGAATATGGGATCTGGTCTGAGAATTGTTCAATACTGTTATGGGTCTGACAGGCCATCAAAAGTAGGGGGGACTCTTTCCTGTGCACCTAGCCATCTGAGAGATTTGGTAATTCTGGCACATCTATGTCCATGCAGCTCATAACGTTTGTTCTACCAGTTTTCTAACCCATCATCTGAATCTGTCATGTAGGGGCTGTCACACTGCCAATCCATGGAACCTTCTACAGTAGGATCAACATAATCTTCTTCCTTAGCTGTGATGTTATAGATATGGTACAGGACAACCTGATCTTCATCTATGATTCGTTCTGTGTACCTTTCTCCTTGAGAGGGTTCCAATGGTATTATGACTCTCAATTCTTTCCCTTCGAAAGGCATCTGTCTCTTCTTAAGGTTAATGACTGTAGCATTTTCCATTGCCCATTCAATTCCTAACAAGGCTGGATAGGGATTGATATCATCAATGATCTCAATAACTTCAAAGTCTACTACAGTACAGACTCCATCAATATCTACTGGGACACTAAGGAACTGTCCTAGGGGCACAATATTCTGTTGATTCACTAGTGGAAAATGAGAGATTAGTGACCAGGAGACCAAAAAATTTGGTCACCACAGTTTTTTTGAAGGGATAAATGACCAAAATTGATAAATTTAAGTGAGATAACTAAAAAATACCAAGATAAATTACCACTTTTGGTCATGGGATAAAAACCAACTAAAAACGACCAAGATAAATGACCAAATTTGGTCACGGGATATCTAGACTAAAAATGACCACATAACAATTGGTCATTTATAATTGTCACTCCAGCAATAAAAAAAATTCCCAATTGTTTTTCAAACCCTAACCAACCATGAGCAAGAAGGTGGCAAATGGGGCAATTACCTAGTTTTGGAAACCAAAAATCCCACATCCAATCCTAAAGAACCCCCATCAAAACCCTTTGTCTATACTTGGTTTTACCTTTTAGGTCCAAGACTTGGTTCACCCTAATATCATGCCCCACCATGAGAACTACACCACCTCCCATACTCTTCACCATAGGACGATGCTTTGTTTTACCTCTCACAACATTATTCATCAAGACCTAAGTTACCTTTGATAAAGCCTCCACCCCAAGATGAATAGAAGAGGTTTGAGGCACCACAACCCGAGCCTTTTGTTGATTAGATCAAGAAGTAGTAATTAGGAGTACTTTGAGCCAGGTTTTGTCCACATGAGGTTGTACCATAGGTACATTTCTCCCAAGGGTTTAGAAGCTTCCCAAAACCTTGAAAATCCCTAAAAATTTGTATGCCCCCGGGATTTTTTGCCTTGCTGAATGCTATTTTGGATAGAAGATATAATACGCCCAAAGAGGGTGCTTCAAAATCTTTGTTTTTCTTTACATATTCCTTCTTGGCACCAAAATCACAGGCGGCCAAGCAAACCCGCCCGTGCAAGGAAGTTAAGCCATCAAGGAAAATGTGAAGTAGACTTGTTCATTCATGTCGAAAATTAAACCTAATTTTCCAACAAGGTCGGACGGACTAGGATGGATGCAGGAAGAGCGGAGGGGCTGCTGGGGTTGGAACCCAATTCATCCATCTCAATAAAGTATGGCAGATTCTTTTCCGCGCACCAGGATCTCAGCTTACTGGAAGTCGATGACAACATTCTCATAGAGATTATGCAAAACGAGTGAGCTTCCATTCGATTCCTTTCTTGATTCAATTCTTTCCTTTTGTTTTCCATTTACTTATCAGAGAGACTTAATCCAAGTATAAAGATGATGATTTGGTGCCACAACAACATCAGGGTGACCATCCGTGGAAGGTTTTTCTGTGCACCTCTTCAAAGACGTATGCCATCAAGTTTGTTGCCACTTCCAACTCCGTTTATCTAACACCCCCTCAAAATTTTGCCCTTCAAAAAGAAGAAACAGAAGAAGACCATTTCCGCTCACAGAATGAAGGCGACAAGCCTAGTGTTGGTGCAATGAAACTGGCCCCTGGACACATGGAGCTTGTTTAGATTTCTCCGAGGCTAGAAAAGCTCAAGTCCTTTCTCAGTGAAAGGCCTTACAAAGAAGACGAAATGGGTGTAGAAATAGAAACGAGGGGCTTGAAGGGCTTATACAGGTGGGATGATTTGCTAGATATTATCCAAGCAAGCGAAGAGGAACTGCGAGTAGGTCTAAAAGGCCTAGCAGCCGTAGCTATTGAAGGCTACTGGAGGATTGTGGATCGCAAATTCATGGGCTATCTCCTGGATGTCCTTATTCTCAACTGTGTTCAGCATGATTGGCCTCTGAATGCCTTGAAAGCTGCAGATATTCTGGCCATGCTGGAGCAAGATGGGTATTTCAGAATAATTGCTATGCATTGCTTGGAAGTCTATGGGAACACAATAGCTGGGTCTGCAGAAGATGAACAACACAAGATGAGAGGCTTGTCTACTTGCACTATGCAAAGCAGCTCATGAGTGCTGGCAGATGGAAATTAGATGACTTCATGGAAGCGTGGATGCAGAATTTTCCTTTTGGTATGCAGGCACGCATGGAAATGCTCAAGGGTGAAGCTTTGTTGGAGAATTTCGATGTAGATATGTGGATTCACCCATTCAGAGCGTTTTGCTGCCCTATTTAGAGAAAGGCCCAAGTGACAGTGGGAAGATTTGGAGCCCTACATTCGGTATGTATGTTTAAATGGATGAATGTTGTATTTGCTTTTGGACATAGTATAATAGGTTCAAAGAGGGATGCATTTTAAATACCATTATTTTCAGATGAAAGGATCTACAGGTGAAAGCAGGCCTCTTTTGCATTGTAGCATGTTTCTATTACTTCCTAAGCAATGCATGCATGTTAACATCAATCTGCAACTGTTGAATCTATAATTAACAAAGTTACGCAATTGGATCTTGTAGGGATCTACAGGTACCGAGGCTTTCTGTTGAAGGTTTACTTATAAAGTACACAAGAAAATCCCAGCCAACTCCAGATGCCTCTCCTATATTCAGTGCTAGATAGGGCTTGTTGATATGCAATGCATTTTGCCAAATGGTATGTTCCATTTCTAGTTACTCTGTATATGACATATTTTTTACAGAATAAACCAGTGAGTATACTTTTATAGCTATATATCAGTAGTTAGCTTTTTCCTGTATTGAGGATCGCTTAGTGAAATTGAGAATACAAGCTACGAAATTGCATTTGGATTGTCAGCTATATATCAGTAGTTAGCTTTTTCCTGTATTGAGGATCGCTTAGTGAAATTGAGAATACAAGCTACGAAATTGCATTTGGATTGTCAGCTATATATCAGTAGTGACTTTTCCTGTATTGAGGACCGCTTAGTGAAATTGAGAATGCACGCTACGAAATTGCATTTGGATTGTCCTTTATCTCTGGAATATCCATTGTTATGCTTCAATCATTAAATGTGTGCAGAATCATGAATGGAACAACTCTCAAGTGTGATGTTGCAAGTGCCATCTTGCTTCTTATTTTGTACACAAATTATGAAAAGCTCTGGAAGTCGGTCAATAATTTTGAGTTTTCATGGAAACTTATATTTCACGTTCTTTAATTTCTCCATTTGTAATGGTTACATTTCAGCTTTCTGATCTCAGGTGATGCATCTAAATCTACGTAGTTTAATATATCATAAAAGTGAAGAGCATGTTGCAGGTCTTGCCATTGCTGCCAACTGTGTGGTTCTGTGGACGATGTGGGTGCCTTTGGTGTCAAAACGAGTTTCACATTTTGTAGAAAGTCATGCCATTTTACACACTAAAAAAAATGTTGCTCAACCGTATGCATTTTTGAACCAGAAATACACTGAGAGTGCTCACAAATTCAAAGATTCAGGATAAATCATGATCTGCTCAAATTGTATCCCATACGATTTCACATATTGATATGGCTTATGCCAGACTGGACTTGTGATGTTTTCCTGTGTTGGAATTTTCAAAGAAAGAAAAAACAAAGAATTAGTTTGATCTTTGAAGTGTATAGTTTAAGACCAGAGAAATTTGTTGCTTTATTGGCAAGTTGTCAAGATATTAAGTTGTTGCTTCCATAGCAAGCTATTTAAAAAGTAGTCATGTTACAGAGTTGTTGCTTCCATAGCAACGTATTTGAGAGTTGTTTTTAATCATCCACGGGGATGGAACGCCATTGAAAGTGTTTGACATCTGTGTATCAGTCTTGGGTTGCTTTCTATTTCACTTGTACTTTTTCGCTCAAATAATTGATGTTGGCTGAGCAAAGGTTGCCTGCAAACTCTTATTTTGGCGAAGCAAACTCCGGACAACTATTTTTATTGGCTTTGCTAGACTGCAATCTTTTTGTTCTCATTACTTCCCCTGTTGGATTTTATGCATACTGAGGAAAGAAGCTCTCGTGAAAGTGGTCTCCTTCCTGAAAGATTGCTTCATCTACTGAGTACCTGAGACTATGGCCAAAACCTAATTGTACATCATTCAAATTCATCAACAGTTCATATTTTGCATTGAAAAAAGAACTTCCAGTCTGAGCATCAAGTTGTGCATTATGTTCATCCATGTGTTCAGTTTGTTAAGTGGTCTTTTGTGCAGAAAATATTACTTAGCCCACGAGCAGAACTGTTTCCATACCTTTTTTTTGAATCGAAATAATAGGATTTCTAGACTCCAGAGTATGTTCACTATGCTGATGTTACCTTCCAAACTAGCCAATGTGACATAGCATGGGCACTTTGTGTTTTCGAGTGTAATTCAGAGACTCACATTTCGAACACGATAGCAATTTTTCTTTCATAGAAACAATAATTTATATTATATGTAGATAAAGGTACAATAATGTCTTACCTATTCCTAGAAGCATATTTTTAACAAATTTTTGGCCAAGTACACTAAAAACTTATGTTAAATCGACATTTTTCTGGATTTCCAAAATATATCGTGGTATAGTCACAGAAACATCTCTGAAAATGACAAAAAGAGGAAGTAGTTAGATTACATTTCAACCTAGACAGAATCCATATTTGTTAGTAGAGCAGAAAAGGCCACAGCCTAGATGAGACTGGTGGTAGGCTGAGACCAGATGCTAATCAGATGGGTTTGTGAGAGTGGCGGGGTTTCTGAAGTGGTTCTGCTGGGAATCTGATTTTAAAGTGAGGGGTGTCAGGAAATGGGCCGATCTGAAGGTGGGCTTGCTGTTGTTATAATGCAACAGTCCCCTCATACTAATACCAGTGTTGTGCCAGGAAATTTGAACATGAAGGACCTTAAAAGTAATGATAGGGTCAAAGTGATGAACGATGAGGAGGCCAATGATGATTTTCCTATCGGTATGCGTGTCCTAGTTGTGGATGATGATCCGATTTGCCTTCTGCTGCTAGAGAACTTGCTTCATCACTGCCATTATAACGGTATGTTCTACTCTTTTTGGGCTTGAATTTTGGCTTTTTTTCAGGTAATTTTTCTAAAAGAAGAATAGAGCAGAGATGCTGGTCTTTTGCACCTTATAAAGTAATGATATGGAGTAAGTGTTTGTGGTGTTTTGTGCTTAATTGTTCTGCAAATGTCTATATTGCTGTTGAGATCTGGGGTAGTGAGGTCAGTTGGTGGTATGAGTGGTGGCGATTTCTTCCTTTGTTTTATCTTTTTCTCTAGCCTGCTGATTCTGGTTTAGTAAAATGTTACCCTATTGGTTTCTTAAAGAGGTCGGTGTGGTGGAAACTTAGTAGTGGATGTATCAAGGTGTTTGCCTGAAAGGGTGTTATGGTTATGGATGATGCCTGTGGATATGAAATTGCGGGGGTTGAACATCAAAATACCCAAGAAGACAACAAAGCTGATATGCTTTATTAAAATGGAAGCCCCAACTAATAGCTTTGATGGAAGAAAGTTCAGTGTTTAACGAGGGAAAAAAATAGCTGCACGATGGAAGAAAACATGGTTTTAACAAGCAAAATCAATAGCTGTGCAATGGAAGAAAATATAGTTTTTTAACAAGTGTAGGAATTCGTTTTCAAAAGTTAGAGCTTATCAAAACAAGGGTTTCTAAATATAGGCGTGCATTGTCTCATTTTAATGAATCAGAAATGTAAGTTTGGTTAGTAAATCAGCTTGTCACAGTTTTTTGCTTCTCAACTCTATGCTGTTGTAAGTGCTAGATGACTTTGAAGTCCCATCATGCTACTTGTTTTTGAACTCAGTTAATATGAAGTTCTATTCTCTCAATTTTATAGTTGCTCCAAATCATAAGAGTTGAGATGTCTCTTACCACTGGTTTTTGGGATTTACCCAAGTCGTAGAGCAAAGCCTTAAATGTTCAACTAATTTTATTTTTTATTTTGCCGGTGCTTATTTTTCAGACATTCTATTATTTTTATGTGTTAATCTAATGATGCTATCCTTGCTTCTGGATTTGCAGTTACATCATGTGGGCAAGCAATCACAGCCCTAAGCCTGTTAAGGGAGAACAGAGACAAATTTGACCTTGTGATAAGTGATGTCTATATGCCTGACATGGATGGATTTAAGCTGCTGGAACATGTGGGGCTGGAATTGGACCTTCCTGTTATCAGTAAGTGTAGCAGTTCATTTGATAGACCTATGTATTGGATTGCTCCTAATTCCTTCTTTTGTCCTTTAATTCTCTTGCAATGTTTACTCTAGCTAAAGTCATGTACTGATGGAATGATCTCAGCCAATTTTTTTTGGGTAGAACAAGGACTAGAACTAATGAAGAAAACAACAGGAATGACACTAAGAATTAGGGATTGAGAAGATAAGTTACCTGCTGCATGTTCTATCATCTATAGTGGCTTTATTTACTGAATTGGGGTTGGTACTGAAATAGGGCGCATATAGAGAGGATAAATTGCAGTTTTCAGTTGTTGCACGGGGCAATCTCTCTCTGCTTCTTTAATAGGCACTCTCTCTTTACTGGAATCCTGCAGAAGTAAACCTCTCCCCAGTCGAATTGGTAGATATTTCATAAATAATGAGTGTATATTCTTTAAGCTACAAGGATTGCCCAGTACTGAGGAGTCAAACCAAGAACCACCACCCTTAAATTGCATGTTAATTTTGGTTAACTGAATGTGGCTATGATTTCGTTTTAGTATGAACATGGCACTACAACAGTATGTTTGTTGATTGTTTTGGATTCTAATATTGTGTTGTTCTATTAAAACACTGTCTTTTGTATGATATAGTGATGTCATCAAATGGTGAAACAAGTGTTGTGATGAAGGGGATAACTCATGGGGCTTGTGAATACCTGCTGAAGCCTATTAGAATTGAAGAGCTAAAGAATATTTGGCAGCATGTTGTTCGGAAAAAGAGGACAGAGAGCAAGGATCATGAAAATTTGGACCATGGAGATGGAAATGACAAGTTTAATCATGGAGCAGAGGATGGAGAAAATGGGTCCAGTGCCAATGATGGAACAGATCATAGTTGGAAGATGAACAGGAAGAGGAAAGAACAAAATGATGATGAGGATGATGATGAGGATGAACATGATATTGAAGATCCTTCAACATCAAAAAAGCCAAGAGTTGTTTGGTCAATGGAGTTACATCAACAATTTGTCAATGCTATTAATACATTGGGAATAGACAGTAAGAAACCTTCCTATTTGGAATTTAACTATGTAAATTCTTTTTTCAATGTATGACCATTGATGTAGTGGGTTATTTGTCATGTCAATTGTGCAGTAGGAGATTATACAGTAAGGTCATAAGTTATAATCCATAAGTCTTTACGTGTATTTTTTTGTTGCTCCTTTTTCCTCGAAGCGATTTGTATTCATTTTAACAGAACAAGTTCTATCTAAACCTATCATTACATTTACAAGTATAGCCATTTGTTTGGTGCAGCTGCATCAACAATTTGTCAATGGTTTTAATATATTGGGAATATACAGTAAGAAACCTTCCTATTTGGAATTTAACTATGTAAATTTATATTTTCCATGTTAGACATTGATATAGCAAGTTACTTTGTCATGCCATATGCGCAGTAGGAGATTATACAGTAAGATCATATGTCGTTACATATATTTCCTTGCTACTCCTTTTCTCTGGAAGTAATTTCTATTCACAACATAGTTCGATGTAAACTATCATTGCATTTACAATAAATCGTTATTCTTTAGATGTTGATTTTGCATGATTGTCTCTGGATAATAGGATTCTTTCACTGGTCATTAGATTTTGAAGTTGATATGATTTCTTCATGGTGTAGAAGCTATTCCAAAGCGAATATTGGAGCTTATGAATGTTCAAGGATTGACACGAGAAAAAGTTGCAAGCCATCTGCAGGTATAGTTGATTTGTAATCTAAATATGTGTATAGCTTTGATTAAACAGAGCAGTCATACTTTTTGACTTACATATTTTTCTGAATTGATTAAAATTAAAGCCTTTTTTGATGGTGTGCTTTTTCTTTTTTGAATAATATGTAGAAGTATAGACTGTACTTGAAAAGGCTCAGCGGTGTGGCGAGTCAACAGGGTAGCATGGGCAATGCATTTGGAGGAGGCAGGGAATCTTCGTTTGGTTCTCTTTGCCAAGTAGATGGAATTGGTGATTTGCAATTTCTTGCTCAATCTGGTCACCTGTCTGCTCATGCTCTTGAATCATTGCAAGCAGGAGTTCTGGGTAGATTAAATGGTTCAGTAGGCTTGGGTTTACCAGGTCTGAATTCCTCTGGAATGCTCCAATTTGCCTCTCTTCCAGGCCTAGGCTATAATAACATCATTGGAAGAGAACAAGGAATTGCACCTGTTAACAATCCAATGAATGCATTTCCTTATATATCAACTGGACTTGAACTAGATCAGTTACAGCAAAAACAACAAATTGCTAGACTTGGAGATATAGGTGCTCCTGTGGATGATCCTGCAGGATTTCGCACGATGTAGCGGCAATTGAAAGCTACAAATAGTTCCCCTGTTGGCCTGGGTGGAGGTAGCAGTGGCAACATCTTAGTGCATTCAACAAATAATGCTTTGGTGTTACAATTGATGCAACAGCAGCAGCAGAAGCATGGAAGGGGTCTGACCACCTTAACCACTAAAAGAACTATTAGTCAAAGATCGGGGGCAAGTGATCTTAACATGGTAATGTCTTCTCAACTACCTAATATGAATGGAAATAGTGGAAACTAGGGTAATGGTGCCGCAGTGTCAGTTTTACCAACAAATGCACGTTTAGTGGGTGGCCCTCTAAGTAGTACAGGTTCTGGTGTGCAGAATGTAAGGGAAATCCTTTTAAGTGCCTCAAATGTTGATTGTATGTCAATGGACATTTATGTTCCTCCAGTTAATTCTCTTGTAGGGCCTAGCTCTCATAATCTTATCCCAAGAAATGATCTCTCTCTATCCTCTATTAGTGCAATGAACAATAGCACTGGGAACATAAGCGAAGTTGTGCCATCTGACAATAGAAGACCTAATATTCCAATTCTTGGTAATATGAATACTGGTCTTAGACGGGGTATGAATCAGATTATAAAGAAAGACTGGCAAAATCATAATCAAGATTTTGGAACCATTTCAAATCCTCTATTAAAGACTCAGTTGAGTCGGGCATCTCTTCTTAAGCAGAAAATGGTGGGAACATATACTACTCAATCTCAGGGGCAGAACACTGGATTTTGTGATCAAAATATGAATTCAGGTTTCAAACCACCAATGAAATCAGTTGTTCCAGGGTTTGGTGGATGGTGTGAAAGGGAGCAATCCACTGCAGACAGTCAAATGAAGTTGAGGGAAGATTATCCAATAGATCATGTAAATATGGAGAATGGATTTCTCTCTGAAAATTGCAATCCTGGAGATGAACTTATGAACATTATCTTTAGACAAGTAAGTGTGTTTTTACGAAGCCCTCCTGAGATACAATATAACATTCTAAGCTAGGTCTCTTACTTGTGCTTTTTCTTTATGGTTATTGATGAGCATATACTAATACATTTTGAAAAAATAGGTTTCAACTTACATGGCTTGCAGTCATAGTAGTCTGTTATGCTTTTTTTGGGCACTGATTGAGCCTGTGTTTATTCTCTTTGGTAAATTTGACTTGTATTTTTTTCCTTAATCTAGTTTTATTATGTGGATTATTTCCTAGATCTATGTTTCTGTGAAGCGGCTTGTATTGATACAATCTATGTTTGTTATATATGTTTAACATGCCAGTATTTTATTGTGTATTAAGAAAGTCACTTCAGTCAATTACTGTGAAGCACAGACAGCTGTCCTTATTTGTTCTTTGCCTTCCATGACCATTGCATGCTCTCTCTCTTTCCTTTCCCATGTTATAATGCTGCATGTGGCAAGGTGGGTTTGGACTAGTGGTTAGGGGGTTGGTACTCACAAATTTAATATGTTGGAATTCAATATTATACATCTCAATGTCCCTGTAACTACAGCTGACTATATACTGTAACATAAACAATTTCATTTGCACTACTAACAAAACCCCAGATTTTGATTGAAGGCAAAATTTAATCTAATTTACTTTGTATGAAACTACCCATTTTCTACCTAAGAAAATTCTATACACAGAATATAAGTTATAAATATAATTATTAATGATGGTGTTGATTCTGAACACAGCGGCAGCAAAGGGATTATTTTGTTAAGTTGTTAAATCACCCTAAATATTAATTATTGATGCTTCTTTTTGATAAAATTCCAGCTATATCTTCCCTTTCCATGCACAAAAGCTTTGCATCTTTGAGGTATGAATTTCTATAGAATGTCTTGTTTTATTGCCAATGTTTTGGGTGAAACCATCTAGAATCATCGAACCCTCAACCCCGTGACATCATTGCAGTTTTATGATTATTGAGGCTGCTGCCATCAAAGATGGCAGTCGTGTCCAATTTTCTTTTCTAGGGTGGAAATTTCTTGAATAGGAAGGTCTTGTTACATTCAATTTATTTTCATCCATGCAGTTTCATAGTTATTGAGGCTGATGTTCATCTTTAATGGCAAGCGTGCCCAGTTTTCCTTTTTGGGTGAAAATGTCCAGAATTGTCAACTCCTGTGAAATTTGATTTGTTTATCTATCTGTGGAATCTTATGGTTATTAAGGTTGTTATTCAGTGATGTATGATTTTCATTTTTGGGCAAAAATGTCTAGAATTTCAACTCTTGTGACATTTGACTTTTTTCCATCCATGCAATTTTATGTTTATGGAGACTCATTAATCTTCGATGTCAGCTTTTTTTTCCAATTTTCTTTTGTGATTGGCTAAGTGTATTTGTCATGGTGTCTACATCAGCATGAAGGGATCAGTTTCACAGATTCTAATGCAGGATGTGATGGTTATCCTCTGGAAAGCTGCCTGTGAAATGGGTTTGTGCTGGGTGGCAAAGAGGTCTGTGCTATCTGAAGCAGCTCAAATATGGTGTATAATTAAGGTGCTTCAATTTGTCTCCAATCACTTGTAATCATTGCAGTAGATCCATTCAAGGAGGACTTGTTAACCTTCAACCCCTTCATTACTTCTTGCGGAATTTGTACAACTTACAGTTGCTTGCATATGGTTATTTTCTTGATGTGCATTGAGCCAGCATTTCCATATTTTTCTACATGGCTCAGGTTTGCCAACACTAGCAGACAAGAAGAAAGACGAATGATTAGTTGCAGGAGACCAATTGCAGAGTTTGTAGATGATTAGGAACACTCAGAATTGGTCAGGACAACTAGAGATCATCTGGAATCTCTATGAACACTCAGTGTTAAGAATGACTAGAGATCATCTGGAATCTAACCAAGTTGACTACTGTTTCAATAAATTAAAAGCTAAACACTCTTTCGTTGCTATCCAAATATGGCAAGTATTAACCTTTATTGTTTAGATAGTCAATCCATGCTCTTTCAATATAAAACAGTTTTGTTATCTTCCAAAAATTGTAGCCTATTTCGGAATGGAATGGGAGGAGTCCCTTTTTAGTTGCCTCATATATTGTATGTGACGTTTGCAGATTATGAATACTATATAATTATGGTGCAATTAATTCAACTTGCCGTGTTTATATAATTATGGTGCAATTAATTTAAATAATCCAAACAACTGAATAATTTCCCCTACTGTTAAGGGTCATGAAACAGGTATGGTTTGCAGTTCTCCATCTCCTTTAACTAGAATGTCGTGTGATGATTGAGATTCTGAAGCTTACCATCTACATTCCCCCTTCTTGTGGTTTAGTGCCTTAAAGATTTTTTTAGGTGACAAGAATAGTATATCCTCTTACTTGATTTGCTGCATCTATTGGTACAATGCAATTTCTTTCTCTAGTTGTGCTATAATAGTTTCTATCTCTTGTAGGCGATAGCCCCATGGGAATTGGCACTACAAACTAGGCTAAGTATGAACATGTCACAACTACAGAACGTGGATAGAGAAGGACTTGGTGGTTATGGTTGGGTTGGACACTTTCTTGTGATTTCTGAGCTCCAAAAACAAGTGTTCAGTTTATGAGAGGCCTTAAATCTCCTGCCTTGCAATGCATCAACAGATTTAGATGAGGTATATTAGTGCTCTTTTATGTCAAACAATATAAATTGGTAGTGTTGGTCTCTAGATATTTTGAAGCTATGATTGCTTGGACTTGGCCTGAGAATTTGTTGCAGTAGTGTAATTTTGTTTTTCATCTTGATTAGAAGAGTTGTAAGTTGTTTCCACTAAAAATATATATTGATTTTTATTATAACACCTGTTAACATGTTTATTGTAGCTATTATTGAGTGCCATGGAAGCACTCCATAAAACACGAT
>LPNX010800910.1:126019-148720 GCA_001517045.1 Pseudotsuga menziesii | reverse complement strand
GCTTCATTGTTTTTCTAATTTACAGTTCATTGTTTTTCTATTTTACAAGTGATTATTTTTTATTGGATTTTGTAGGAGTGAGCTTAACTTATAAGTGGTCCATTGATTATGAAGAGCTCGCTACTGAGGATTCGCCATTCCGTATGAAGAGCTTGATGTTGAGGCTTTCAAGCTGCTAAGTGTGGTTTTGAAGCTGCTGGCGTGGGATTTAAGTATGGTTTTGAAGCTGTTGATGTGGGATCTAAGTATGGTTTTGCGACCAAGTGCAAGTATGATGGTTTAGTCATTGTAATATTTTGAAAAGTGATGGCTTTCCCATAAAGTTATATGGAAATTAATATGTGTTTTTGAGAAAAACTCATATTTATTGTAATACTTTTGACATTTCATATAATATAATTTGTGGTTTAAAACTTATATATACGGTTGTACTTTATATTATGTATCAATGTTGTTATTATTAACTAATTAATAAACAGTTTTTTGACCTTCAGCATAGTATGCATTTTATTGTTCCTGTCTTGGTTTGAGTCCACTTTTCTAGCAAGTCTTGCTCCGGATTATCTGATTGTTGATCACCTCCGATACTCTCAGTATTATCTGACCTGTTATAATAGGGATGATGAGAAAAGTCTACTATGATCAGACTTTAGTTCCTTCTATATGGATGCAGCAGTTCGCATGATTACATTTGTTATTTTGTGATGCTCTGATTGTTGATTATGCTCAGACATTTGATGCTATGTAAATGATGTCTTTTGATTCTTTTGAATAACAAAGGCTGGTATTTTTTCCTATGAAAACTAATTAATATGACATTACATGGTTTACATGTGTATTAGATTTTATTTACAAATGTTGTAATTAATTATAATGTGACTGCATAATTCGCATGTGTATTAGATGAGAATAAATGTATGATTTTTTTTAATTTAAACATAATATCATATTAAAAATTTATATTGATTAATAATGGACACCATTCAAATTACTAAAATATAATGACCATACATAAAGCGACTAAAAATGACTAAATTAGTGACCAATAAATGAGATTAATGACCAAAATTCGCAAATAAAATGACCAATAATTGAGAGATACGCGACCAAACAATGAAATACAAATGACCAGAAAAATGTCCAAAATTCGCATATCAATGACCAAAAATCAGTTTTGGTGGCTAATTTATGGTCTTTTATTACGCGGCCAAATTTGGTCATATTCTAGCTTGTCATGTGAGCATTAATTTGGTCACAAATGTGGTCATATATTTGTTCATTGATTCAAATATATGACCAAATTAATGACCAAATATATGACCAAATTAATGACCAACCGACAAGCTATAAATGACCAAAATAAAAATGACCAATTTTGGTCATGTAATAAAAGACCACACATTAGCCACCAGCGATCGCCAAACCAAAAATGGTCATTGATATGTGGATTTTGGTCATTTTTTTGGTCACTAATCTCTCATTTTCCACTAGTGATTGGCTAATATCAACTGTATAGGGGACCAATCAAGGGTAGGTATTCCCATTTGTTCCCAGGTTTGCTTAGTTAAGACATTTACCTCTGATCCTAGGTCCAAGATAACATCAGTCATATCATACTCTCCTATCTGAGCATTCAATCGCATTTCCCTACCAGTTCTTCTGATTATATGAACATGTTTTTCCTGACCAGAACTTTGTGGAGGTTCACAGGAAGCAATAATTTTCTGTAACTCACTTAAAGCATTCTGATTCCTTAAGAGCTTCATACAACTCTGTAAAAAGGATGACAGTGTACTTACTTTATCCGTCGAAGCTTCTTGCGGCTGCGACTGCAGCTGATGAGGTTGCACAGGTGGGAGTACTATGCTAGGATCAGCAAAATCTCTCTTGGCTTCCATGAATTTCTCTTTTTCTCTTTCGATATCAAATGCTGGGACTTTCGCAGGGGCCTTATGAACCCAAGCCTCGTCAGGCTATTTCTCCTTATTTTTTCTGTGCGTTGTAGCTCCACTCCGGGTAACAACATTAATGGCTGGGGCCAATCTTTGCTCGACGAAAATCATCTGAATATTCTGAGTAGGGGTTCTGTTTCGTTCTTGAATCTCAGCTATCAGCTACGGGCATTGTTCAATGATATGATCGACTGCTCTGCAATAGCAGCATGTCGTAGTTGGGTTCCAATAGTTGCGAGCTAGATGTCCGGCCTAGTTATAGTTATAACACACCACCTAACCTCGTCCTTGACCAGCCATACCACCATGACCACGCCCTCCAAAATCACCTCTACCCGATGCACCACCACGATAACCATAGCCATCATTGTTCTAGCCCTCATTTTGTACCCGATAGGCATCGTAGGTGCGTTCTCTCATGAGGTCATAACTGTGACACTCCTCTTCATTATGGCCTACGGACTTACAGAATTTACAATAGAGGTTCTTAGGTACTTGCCCATACCTCTGTAGCACATAGCAGTCTTCAGGTCGGTGCTGACCTGTTGTTCGACAGAGTTCACAATATAGAACTTGTGGATTAAACGGGTTTGGCGCACTAGTATTCAGGTAATTTCTTACCATAGGACACTGTTCCTTGGCATGACCTTCTATCCAACATTAAGTACACCAAACCTCTTCACAACCAATTTTTCGATTCTTCATAGCACGGAGCTCTAAATCCATCGCTACCAACTGCGCTTGGATTTGAGTGATACCAGATTTATCTCCGACAGGGACAGTTTCCAGCTTCATCATGATTTCCAAAGCCTCTTGCTGGTCCGCAACCTTCTGTTGCATGAGTGGAGTTTTGATATGCGGCATAAATGCTGCAATGAACCATTCCTTGTGCTGCACAGGTCCAATAGTGAAACTGACTTGGTCTAGCAGAACTTTGAATCTATGATCAAAGTCCCATACTGATTCTCCTCGCTTCTGCTAAATCTCTTTCAATTTAGTGATACACTGCGACTCGGATTTAGGTTTCTTAAACTCTTTGATTATTGCTGCTTTAATATCATCTAAGGCATGATTCTGATTACTGGAGAATTTCATGAACCAAGTCAAAGCCCAGTCTCTGAAAGAAGTAACGAGCTGCGCTCTTCTTACATCTTGATCCGTAATGTTCTTAGCATTCCACACTGCTTCACATAAAAACTAGGACTGTTCAGGATCCTCTAATCTAGTTCCTTTGAAAACAGGGAGCTTAATATTAACAGTCATGTGGGCCATAGTGGATCTAGGGGGATTTGGAGGGGGACTGGATCTAGGCGGGGGGGGACTGAATGGGGTAGACTGACCTATGATAGGAATACTCGGTCTAGGGTGAATTTCGGACTGCGACGGGTTCTCAGGGAAAACGAGTCTGCGCTACGGGGTTACCGGAGGGTTTGCAACAGAAGGGGTTTCTTCGGGTTCTGAATCTGCGGGATTTACAGGGGAAGACTCAATATAGTGACCTAGGGAATAGGATCCAAAATCTCTTTTGTACCTTTTTCCACTTCGCAGCAAACCAATTTGCTCATCGAAGGTATTTTCACTTGCAAACATAGGTTAGTAATACTAAATCTAACAATCTAATTCAATGAGCAATATACCATTTTCAGCTAGTAGCATTTTAATTCTCAAACTGAATGAATTCAAAAACTTACCCCTTGGTCCTTTGAAAAACTGTCGCTCGGCTTTACTAAAGGAAGTACTCGTGTCAAGGGCGAACTCCATCACAAATGCTTCAAGGGTTCGTGTCATCCAGAAATCAACAACTCGAGATATCTCGTTGCTCACCTTTCTCAATATATTAATTCTTGCGGGGGTCCAAGCAGAGAACTGACCGCCTCGAAAGTTCGTCCTTCTCAATGTTAACCTAGATAACCACTAGCGCAACTCTATATGGATATTACCAAAGAAAATTTCATAAGCATCACAAAAACATACCTTTGTAAAAATTTGTTTGCACTACGACACAGATCGTTGTTCTCAGGCTCAGCGAATTTCAGATAAGTCTCATCAAGCCAATCACCGATTTTCTTTGCAGAGGGTCTCCAGAACATCACCCTCGAGGTACTCTGTAAACCCCTCTTGAGCAGATATTGAGTTCAACTGGAAATGGAACCAATTTGTTGGGCTATAGGGCAAACCCGGGTTTTATACCTTTTACTTCGCACCAACAAAAGACCCACAGTGTTGGCCCTTTCGGCAACAACCTGCGAACAAGTTGTAGTCTCACCCGAAATAGCTATGGGGTGCCGCAGAATCAGGTTTCTGCAAGCAGAAGAGGGATATTACTGTACCTTTAACCTTTAATAACTTATAATCAACTAACACAGTGCTTCGGCATTCACATATATATCTTCGCAGTTAGATAAACAAACAGTGACTTGCGTAACCCTTATTGGGAATTCACAACGAAGCTATTATTTTAGTAGCGATCTTACTTATCAGATATATATATTTATCAATGCATAAAAGAACATAACAAAAATAACACAAAGAACCACAACACCAGATATAATGTGGTTCACCCCCAGTGTAGGGGCTACGTCCACAGAACTGTGTTTTATTCAACTTCTTTACAAATCACAGTTCTGATTTGTGCACTCAGCTATAGATCCCTTCAAATCCTTAAATCCGCGCACATAGTTGCAGGCCTCTGTGCACACAGTTGCAGATCTTCTTAATCACTTACAAACCCTCTGCGCACACAGCTACAGAGGTCGTCCACACACACAGCTCGGACTTAACCTTCTCTTACCAAAAATATCCTTAGCTTCGCATCAATTCCTTTTACATCAAAAATCCTAACCTAACGTCTTTACAAGAGTGCCTATTTATACAGCGCACTATTACAAAACCATGGACTAAAACCATGGGCACCCCGAACCCTAAACCCTAGACTTTTAACCATGGGTTTATTACAACAGAAGATATTGACTCAACCCCGACACCCCTAAGACTTTTTTGAGTCGTAACTGTGCTTACAAAACTCCCACAAAACACGCGGAGTTACCCACCTTAAGGACCGTTAGGGTGCATGCCCCAACACCTCAACCTCTATCGCAATGGTCTTCCCCCCCAAACGGACCTTAAGAGAGGGAAGGATGCCATGCGACCTAAAATATCTCCCATCAAAAGCAGTTAACATAGTCGCTGATTTCAACAGCTCAAGAGAACCAAGACCCTTCCAACAGGACAAAGACATCACAGAGGTAGCAGCGCCCTCGTCAATCACAGTGCGCTTGACGATCATATTAAGACATTCTACGTGTACCAAAAGCGACACATAGTAGGGAAAGTGAGGCTGATGTCCTGCGGTTTCAAATTTGATCACTAAGGAAGAATCATCACCGTTCACACCAAGAGCGGAAAGCAAAGCCTTCCTTTGCGAAGAACAACTCTGAAGCACTTCCAATGCAGACATCGCACAAGGAGTATGGCCCAAGTCCTCGACAACTGAATAATTCTGGGTGGCTCAGGCATTTGGATTATGCCCCGAGCGCTTAAGTACTCCCTTAGGAATGTGAGGTGTAGCTTCAGGTTTATCCGTAGGTTTCTCAATGCGCAAAGGGGTTCCTGGTGGATCAGGTTCTTTGCCTGGGCTAGGTTGTGATGATCCATAATCTTTCACATGAGTCACAACCTTAGCAGTACGGACCATGTTAATGCACCCACGAGCACTAGTCTCCGGTGGATCATTCTAACTAGATTGCTCATGGGACTTTGACTTCATGTTCCGGTTATGTGATAAAGGGTTCGTTAGCACAACTGGGCCTTGTGCTAAGAGTCTCGAAGCTTCATCAATTCGAGGGCACAAGTAAGTGAGGTGATCATCCTTACATAGCTTGTAAGGGAATTTAACCTTACATTTCACTTTCTTTCCGCCCCCAGCATTTTGACCATTCTTGTCATGATTGGAAGCATTCTCATTCTTATTCCCACCCTTTCGATTATTATTCTTACCCTTTCTTCTATTTTGTCCGGGCTGCTGGTTGCCCTTCTGGTCCGACGATTGCACAGAAAGTACATTCACCATTTGGGTGGGTTGAGATGAAGCTATAGCTTGTCCCAAAGCAGATTGGTTGAGCAACAATTGACTAACTTGTTTTGCAACCAAATCCGCAGGTTTGGCACTTGCACAACCCACAATGCCATCAGCATGTGGTCAAGGTTTGAACTTGGGATCTAAACTGGAATGAGGAGCATTGGGAATAATCTCATACAACAAACCGGACTGAGCATAAATCAAGTCCATTTCCTATGCCCTAAAGATCGCTTGTTCCTCATTCTGCACTCTGGATGTGGAAACATCCTTCGCAATATATGGCAATAAAGACTTGAGGAACCACTCGAGAAGGAACTCTGGTGGTATAAAAGCTTTAATTAATCTATTCCGTCTATGCCACTCCTGAATATGATCATAAATATGGGTGGATTTATCTTGCCGAAATGTCGACAAGAGTTCAGTACCAACATCATAGCGCACTGGTAGCTGGAAGTGATTAAGAAAAGTCATCGCAAGATCGTCGAACAAGGTAAAGGCTCCCTTTGGTAACTCTATATACCATTTTGCAACAGGCCCTGTGAGGGTGTGTTGAAATAGTTGTAAACAGACTGAGTCCTAAGGTGAAACGTGGTAACGTGTTCGCTCGGATCCTCTCTCGATTTGCCTTCGAACTTAGGTATGTCCGAAGGAAGCTTGGTAGGGACAACCGGCCAAGCCGGTTCATGAGCCACGGGATCATTTGTAAGTCTCGATAAGTTAAGAAGGTTAAGCATCGTGAGGAAAGGGATCCTAGGATGATGAGGTTTATGGACCGCTCCCTGGTTCACATAGGTTTGAGCACCACTATGGCCTTAGCATAATGTCCTCCTCCTGTCTGACCCATATAGGGTGGTGTGGAAGTACCATAGTAAGGTGGACCTTGACTAGTAGGAGCAACGAAGCCGTAATTAGGAGAGTAATCAGGTTGTTGATACCCACCTTCGTAAGGTGAAGAAACTTGTCCATACTGTGTCCCATAATAAGGTCCATAGGTCATCGCATGCAATGTCCCATGGGACACTCCGTAGGTAGGAAGATAAGCTCTAGAAGGAGGAAAATACATACCAGAAGTAGGTATATATGCCCCGGACGTAACAAGTTGACCACTAGAAGGGTGAATATAACCTCCCAAAGCAACGGGTGGTATATGGAATTGAGACACAATCGGCCTAGTAACTGCAGTACGGACCTGACTCGTAGCCATATATCGGCTCGAAGGACCACGTGGATAAGGTGGAGGATGTACATTTGAAGAACTCGGAACCGAGGATGAAGGAAGTTCAGTAATAAGATATGTACTAGTGCCTATCGTCACTCGTCTAGGACCTGGTATCCTAATGGGATCGCTAACCCTAGGCCTAGGAGGGAGATAAGATGTAGCTTCCACCACTGGGACAGAAGGTGCAATGTGACTAGTACTCCCAAACCTCTCCACAAGGTAAGGTATGGGATTTCCCCCAGGCATAGTGCTAGGCTCAAAGTCAGATTCGACATGGAATGTCAAATCGTGCATAGGAAACCCAGTAATAGCATAACTACCGTAGCTAGTACTGGCAGGATCAAAGCGATTCTCGGCATCTTCCAGCATTCCATACCGGTAGTGTGTCAACGGGGGATCATCCCTAGGGTGAGTAGGTCGATCGTGCAAGGATCCTATGTGGGAAATCACAGGACCGAAATCAACTAGGTCAGGTGAAGGATCGTACGTAGTAGTAAGTTCCCCATCATCAATATGAATGAGAGGAGGTGGATCAGGAATAGTCTCTGAATGGTCCTGCATGGTGTGTGAATCAGTGTGTGACATAGTCCACCTAGGTCTCTCTCCCAAAGGAGGAGGAGAAGTAGAAGGAGAAAGTCCTGCTAACTGACGAGAATGGCGCGGAACCGCACTCGAATCCAAAATGAATCAAAAAATAGCAAAGACTCTCTATTTACGTAAACCCTAGGCCAACTAGCGTGCACAGAGCAATCACTAATAAAATATAAATCCAAATGCAAGCAAACAAGGGATGGATAAGTGAGCTCCCGAACGAAGCAGGTATGTCTCACCTAGGAGAGGGCTAAGACTCCCATACACAACAAGCGGAGGTATGTAACCAATTATTGTGGCCCTCAGCTTCAATGCGTAAAGCGACTGTGCTGTCCGACCCCAACCTGGCCGGGACACCTGTAGAATAACCTTTACAAGTAACCCCTTGATATCCTAGGTAAGGTCACTAAGGTCACTTCAATATAATCAAAGCTTACGCGGACATTCGTAGGCAGGATTGACCGTATGGGCAGGGTAGCAAAGCCTGAAACTCTCGAAAGAGCCCCCAGATACGAATACAATCCTGGAAATATTGTCGATGCTACTCAGTTATGACTAGGGGTCATCCCAATCAATAACCACTCACACTGCCTCATGCTTAACTCCCGTTTGAGAGGAGAATCCTGAGAACGATGTTTATACCAAGGATTTCACACACTCCCTGGACAGACACCTAGTTGTTGTCATTTAGTGATCTTGGAGAATTAACTTACAATGAACTATTCCAAGATCCTAAAACCTAAGCTTGTTGGTGCACCCTAGAAAATAAAAGAGTGTAATTCATTTTAATTAGCGTTGATTTTAGTTGGCTTTATTACTCAAAAATAGGATATGGACGTGCAACTAGTGGTATTATGATGCAACATGAAGTAAAATGCACACCGTAACAATCAATGCAAATGCATTGTGTCCATGTAAACAAGGTATGCGTACTACGTGAAATGCACAATTCTTCTTCAAATGATGAATGCAAATTTCCCTATATGAAGTCCTAACTAGTACTCCAAAGCAAATCTAGATCTAGTGCAAGTACAATGCAAAGTGCAAAATGCAATGCATGATGATAAGCAAATGTTTTTGGATTTTTTGAAAATACAAGAGATGTGAAAAGAAAAAGAATGATTCTACCACCCTCAGACTCTGCAAGCACACATAAACAGCATCCAAGCACAACACTAAGGTAAAAGAACTCTAATGCACTAATCTCAAACAAAAAATCGAAAATGCCATGACAAGAACTTTCCTAAAAAAAAAAATTAGGCTAAAAAAAACGTTTCCAGTCAGAAACAGAGGTCAAAACAGACTCAGGCAGTGTCAAAGGAGACTCAACAACTAACAGCATTTACCCAGCAACCAACAATCTTCCACAAAAAGGAAAAATCCAGGGTATACGCGACTGTTCGCAGTAAACCCGCCTGTATACGCGGAAATCACAGAGGAAACCGTGTGTATACGCGACTATAAATCAAAAACCCGCGTACAAGAAGAAAAGGTGCATAAAACAAGGCAAACAGGTAGGCTGAGACAAACTTCACTCCAATCAGAACCTACCAGGCATACATGCCCCTAGACCTGACACAGAAACAAGAGAGAAAGAGCAATTCAAATACATTGAATGCCGAGAAAATCACCCCCAAAGGACAACTACTAGGAACTCCCCAACGGAGTTGCCAATTCTGTTACGGAGATAAATTCCTATGGCTTGGGGTACCACAATAGACAGACTTGACTCCAGAAATCAATCTTTCCCAATATGTGATAGAAATAAAATGTCTAACACTAAAGGATCCGACCCCGTACCTTATTCCGGACGGTTGAAGTAGATCCCCGTTGAGCTTTCCAATCTTCAGCTTGAATTGCTATAATACTTCCTCAACAATAAGTAAACAATACAAGCATACTATATATCATGGTGTTAGATCTATTCTAGCATATATATATCATCAATAATGTAAAAGCATTTGACATATTCCAATGGATACAACATTAATCAAATACACATCATTGGACAAGAAAAGATAGTTCTTATTAATATAAATCAGAGATTACAAGATAGATACAACCTCTGACGGCACGTCTACGAACCGGATAAACTGAATCCCCCACTTGGGCCTCCACCACCTCAATCCTCCATCTCTCGATAGCAAGCTTACTAGCAAAAGGCAAGCTTGGGAAGAACACAACAGTGCTCCAAGGGACAAAGGGATGCAGACTCAAGTATAAATTCCGGCAACAATGGACTATAGCTTTTTTGCTTCAATCTCTCTATATGCATTCAATGTACCAAGGAGTTCCTTATATAGCTTCACAAGGGATAATGAAGGGTCGAATCCGAGCGATCTCAAGGCATATGGAAGGCCAGGAGTCGAGTGAGTCGGATGCAAGTCAAGGAAAACTCCAAAATGATTTGGACTATGCACACATCTCGATGTGCGCGGTTATTGGGGTCAGATCCATGTATGTACGCGGTTATCGGGTAAAAATCCGCATATATCATTTTTCATATAGTTTTAGGGATGATCAAGGAAACATCAAAGGATAAAAGATGGTCCATGGGGTCTAAAGAGTCTGCAGTGGGACAGGGTAAGGCCATACAAAGTGTGATTCACCTAGGGTGGTGAAATCCGCTATAACACTTTGCCCCATGTGAAGAGTGGATCCTATGGTTACTTTCCTCATTTCTGCATGGCAAACTCTGCAGAGGCCGCCTGTATTTAGGTAATACGGCTCCGCCACAAGGATGATTTTCACCTGTACGCGTGATACAAATGGTGCCTAGGGGAATCAAATAACCTGTCGAGAGGTAGATCATGCGTGGGAACGTCTCTTCTACTGTCAGGTCTACGATGAATGTGATACCTTTAGCCTTGAGGTCTTTTCATCCCTCCAATTTGAAAGTCTCTCACATCTACCATCTAGGTTTCTTTAACTTTTGCCACCCATTCCTCTGTCCTGGATCCAGCGAGCAGCTTTAAGCTGTGGCATGTTTCTTATCCTTCAATCAAAATCGACCTTCCCATGCAACCGTCAATCTAAGTGGGTCCTACGACCTTTTTTTGAATCGATACCCTGACGTTGTCCACGCTAGTTCATATTGCGAAAAGAGCCATAGCCGTAGATCTACCTCTGCTTTTGTCATGACCATTGATTCTTTGCAACCGGTACCACTTTTCACAATTTCGAATTGTGGCTTTATCTGCGCAATTTTGGATCACAAAATGAGCCAGGGCCGTAGATCTGCTCCTGCCCTCATCTCCGTCATCAGATATTTCCTCCTTTTAACCTGTTTCACAAATTGGGAAAACTCCTTCTACCGGGCATGTTTTCCCAGTGAAACTGTCTCAGGCCGTTGATCGAGATTCGCCTTGATCTCGGCCTTTCACTATTTTCCCATTTTAACAGACTTCTCAAATTCCAAAATTGACCATTCCCTCGCATATTTCATCCAAAACCGTGCTCTATCATTGATCTTCTTCATTGTGATCCCGGATCATTGGTCTATGACACCTTTCTCCATCATTCTTGTTTTTGCATGTCTTCACCTCTGGAGGAATCTACCACCATAGATTGAGCTCTCTTCTTTATCTAATGGTCTTAAAAGATGGAAAATATGCATTTGATAATCTGAAGGGCATTCATATAATTTTATAATGAATAGGACCCTTTTGAACTCTATTAGGCCCATAAATCGACTGTTGCAAACGGAGTGCTAACAGCTGGCTCCACAAGGGATGTTATCCTCCGAGCAAGGTAGCAAAGAACCCCGTAGACCAAGTGCCTCATCCATTGGCTGGTCCCGGTCATATTCTCGGAGCCTTCTACTTTCTCCTGATACAAAAAATTATGTTAACCTCCAAACTATGCCTTTATCCATACTCTAAAACTAAGAACAGTTGTGACTGTAATCCTGTATTTACAACTGAAAATGAAAAAAAATTGAACAGTACTAAAGGAAATTCCCGATTGTTTTTGAGCTTATTTGTTCCTACCTACTCTACCTAATTTAGTGCATAAGCCCAATTAAGTGAAATCATACTTCCAATGAAGCCAATCAAGCAACTTGCCTAACAGTTTTATTTCCTTTTTGTGCTTGATGAATAGGAATGAAATACATAATGGAAGAATGATATAGCAAATAAATTGATCTTTACAGTAGAGATGTGACAAGTCATTACCATTACCCAGCCTCTCCATGTACTCTGCTATGGGGTCATAGAAAACACAGCAACCTCCATCATATTCTGTCATCTGTTCATGGGAAAGCTGTCCAAAACTCCCTTCTTCTGGTGAGCTGCCAGACTGATACTTGAAATATCTTAGAAAAGGACCCACAAAATTGTTCTCCAATGAAGCATCCACCCTTTTTCTCAAAATTTCTGAAACTAGAGCTTCGGCTTCTTCGTATGCCTCAGCATGGATGTCCTCTTTTTATTTAATAGAACCAAGTAATCACATTCCTCCTTTATGGCGTGATATTCCTGAAGGCAGAAAATTAAAAAATGTATTTATTTGAGGACCACTTCCTCCTTCTTTGTGACTCAACACCTCATCACAAACTCCTGACGTATCAATAAACGGAGAGGGATTGCATGACTGTTCCTCTTTATCATCTTCTTTTCCACATAGTTTTATGGAATGCACTATATCCTCTAACTTATGTTTCTTCTTAGAGGCTGTAATCATGTGTCGTATTAATTCAAAAGAGGAATAACACAAGGGCAGGCTATCACCTTCAGCACATTTACCATCCTTTCCTATCTCAACTTTATGACTTTGGATTGCAGCTTCATTTTCTCCATTAGCAGACCTTGGTTCTATAACTGACTCTTTACGTATAGCCTCCAGGTACTCCACCTCATACTCATTGTACACAGGTACACCTAAATCCCTTTTAAAATTGTCATTAATGGACCCGGTGCTGAGCAGATTGCAACCTTAAGAGAAAAAGCCTACAGAACCATCTGCTTCTATATCGGGCTGGTCATCTTCCTATCTAGCAAGGGAAAACATTAGCTGAACAGGGATTCTCCCTTTATGCTTGTAGGGCCCAACCAATTTTAATGTATCTTTTAATTCATCACCACTGTCCTAACCTGACAATTTTTTGGACATCTTAAGGTTTTCCTCAACCTCCAAACAATCAGTAAACATATGTTGTAGAGTGGTTGGTTTTATTTCCAAAAGAAGTAATGACAGTTCAGGAGGAAAGGTGGCTGCATAAAAGATCTTAGCAAGGTTCTCAAGAGGTTGGACTTCCTTGGGAATGTTATAATAAAATATTGCAAATCTTCTGTTAAAACTAGATATGGCCTCACCCTCATGCCTCTTCAAGGAATAAAATTCTAAAAGTATTTGATCTAGTAGCCTTCTCCTACCCCAAAATTTCAAAAAGGTGCAAGAAAAATATTCCCAGGTATTAATGGACTTAGGCTGCAAGTGTTTGAACCATTCTTTAGCATCTCCTTGCAAATACTAGGGAAAATTCGTCATGCAAACATCATCATGTTCTATCTCAAAAAGGTCAAAGAAATGTTCAAAGGCTTGTAAATGTTTCTCAGCAGTGAAGTCCTTGGATTCTCCATAAAATTTGGGGAGGTACTTGTAATGTTTTGCAGGAAAATCATGGAGGATGGGAGGCAGTTGTAGTGGTTTGTACCAGCTTGGAATACTGGGAGAGACTAGGTTAGGCACAATAGATACATTATTAACCGAGGTTTCATGAGGTTCATAGGAGTGACCTTTAATGTCATGATATTTGAGAGAAAAATCTCGGTCAAAATCAAATGTACAAGACAATGCAATGCTTTTGATTTGTAAAGAAGGATAAACATGAATATATTCATAGCTCTGTTCCGAACGAATTGAACCATAGAAGGTTATTTTGATAAGTTTAGGAAAGGATAAGAACAAACTTACAAGGCAAGACAAGGTATCTTGGAAGAAACGTAAACTCAAGTATATTAATCTTTCACCATGCATTTTTGGGCCTTACAAGGGATCCATTTTCCCCAGCAAAGCCTGCTAGTTTTTTTGACAATTTGATTTCTGGGTCATACCACCAATAGAGTCGCTAAATTCTGAATCCTTTAAAAGTGGAGTCGCTAGGTGAAAAGTGCACAACATTCTTCATGTTTGATCGTTGTTCACCATCAATAGCCAGATCTAAAACTATGTCATTCTTTCCAGGGATGATCTTCAATCTCATCCCCGGCAACGACGCTAGTTTGTTAGCGTCGGGGTTGAGCCCATAGGTTGGGTAGAAAAGGGTTCTCTCCCAGGAAATAGCAAAACCGCTTTAGACTGTGCCTCTAGCCCTGCGCAGTCAAAGAGGGATATCTCGCTTACTCTCTAGCTTTACTCATGTAATATATTCGATCAAGAATGGTCAAGAGGCCAGACTCCTGAATAGGGTGGGTATGTTAATGTAAGATGCAGGCGGGACTATCAGAAGAAGAAACCATTGGGAAATAGAGTCAAGGGTCTGGGTAGGGAACATATTGCAGGAGGTAAAGAATGGTGTAAATTTACAAACAAAGGCAAGATAGCCGTTGATCTTGAAATCAGGAGATATTTAGCAGGTGATTAGTAGATGAGAGGGAACAGTCCATGACGTAGAGCATCTATAGGATGAATTTTGTGTAACTTTGCAAGAAAACTGAAATGAATATCTGAAACAATAGACAAATAATAACATGTATGAATTCCAAACTGTTATACACTTATTTCAGACATGAAAGAAATTAATAAACTGGAATGAAAACAGGATGACCATTTCATGTAAATAAATTACATATTGAAAGAAACAACGACAAAGGAATCTTTGCCTTGAAAGACAATCCTTCCTCTGCAAATTTATTCATAACATGGAAACCAGAGAATAATTACAATGGAGAGCCTCAACCCTTTAAATTTTCCCAACCAACCCTTATCTCCCTCTATCGAGAGTGTATTTATACTATTTCGACACTAAGACTATTCTCCGAAACAAACCTAAAAACTATTTCCAGTCACAATTAGACACTAACAATTCTAGAATGTGGTATTATTGCCACGATTTACAAATATGAACAAACGTTATGGAACAAGTGGGCATGCTCAGCCTAGGTGATAGCCTAACATGCTTGGATACTATTGTAGACTCTGAGTATGATGCCCTTCTATTTGTTTGTAGGTGAGTCACCATTTACTGAGTTTTGGACCTCTTAGTCAGCTTGTTGAGTCAGCATAGCACCCTTTTTCAGTCCCAAGTTTATGTTTCCACCGTGTTCAAAGGCGTCTTTCTGCATGGACACAAATTGGCAGGGAAGTTTTCATCTTTCCCCTACTCAACCTCATCTGTAGCCTCCCCCATCTCCGAGTAACACTGTTAGACGTGGGGTCTGGAGGAAGGGTCACATTACTCCTGGCCAAGGAAAGCTTTTGCGGTGGCTTGTCATTCTTGTACTCCTCACCTCCTATGAGGTGGGCTCTCCCACAGGCAATACGGTGGAGCATACCTCCACCAGCCCCATCACCTTTGGTAAGTGGAATTAAACAGGGTTGTGTTGGCATTAGACCCTTGATTCTCCCATCTGAACAACTGCTCCTATAGAGCGCAGCCTAATACTGTCTCCTTATGTGGAGACTTTGGAGGTGGCGATGGTATCAGGGGCACCTGGAAAAACACCTGTGGGAAGTGAGTGTCTAGGAATTGTGCCATTGGAGGTGCAGGAATCTGAAGACGGGTGTATCTCTCAAAATTATTGAAGTTTGGGCCCCAATGGCTGGTGTCATCCTTGGCATGGAACGCCAAGGTGACGGGTAAGTGTGGAAATTTTCTCACCAACCAGCAGCACACCCAAACAGGCAAGCTTTTCGAACCAGATTGACATCGCCACTCCTCGAATCTCTATGGACTCACAACAAAATGAAAAACTCAGGCTTTGGAAGTATGTTAGCTCATTCCCAACATTACAAAGGCATATATATAAAGCTACGAGACTGGACTTTGTAATGACTGATCAGCATTCCCGCACATTCTGCCATCGAGTGTCTTGGTGTCAACATGTCTGAGGCCATGGGAAGAGTGATTTTTTACCTGTTAGGGGATCTAGTCACGTCGCTTCATTGAATGTGGCATCTTACCATTTTTTGTGGGAAATATTTTTGGGGTGCCACCTAGTGCAGTCGATCCATGCTGCAAAGTACATGGAGTAGACGTTCTCATGCTCTTTTTCTCTTGTGACGTAGGGAATAGAATGGTCTCCCCCGTCATGTTGGATTTGCCCCATGTGAAGAGTCTATCCTCCTGTTACTTTCCTCATTTCCACATGCCAAACTCCATAGAGGCATCCTATCTTTAAGTAATACGGATCCACCACAAGGATGATTTCACATGTATGCATGATACAAATGGCACCTGGGGGAGTCAACTAACCTACTGAGAGGCAGATCATGCATGGGAACATCTCTTCTAATGTCATCTCTACGGGATGTGATACCTTTAGCCTTGAGGCCTTTTCAGCCCTCTGATTTGGGAGTCTCTCACATCCGTCGTCCAGGTTTCTTTAACTTTTGCCACCCTTTCCTCTTTCTTGGATACAGCAAGCATCTTTAATCCACGGTGTGTTTCTTATCTGTCGATCTAGATCAACCTTCCCATGCAACCGTTGAATTGAGTGGGTCTTGCCACATTTATGTGAATTGGGACCCTAATGTTGTCCGCGCTAGTTCAGATCGCGAAAAGAGCCATATCCATAGATCTAACTCTGCTTTTGTCATTACCGTTGATTCTTTGCAGTCGGTACCACTTTTCACGATTTGGAATCGTGACTTTATCCACACAAGTTTGGATCGTGAAATCATCTAGGGTCGTAGATCTGCTCCTGCTCTCATCTCCACTATTAGATATTTCCTTCTTTTAACCTGTTTCGTGATTTGGGAAAACTCTTTCTAGCGGGCATGTTTTTCGAGCGAAACCGTCTCAGGCCGTCGATCAGGATTCACCTTGATCTCAGCCTTTCATTGTTTGCCCATTTTAACAGACTTCGTGAATGCCAAACTTAACCATTCCCTCGCGTCTTTTGGCAAACCCACGCTCTATTGTCGATCTTCTTCATTGTGATCCTGAATCGTTGGTCTATGACGCTTTTCTCTATCATTTTTGCTACTACATGCCTTCACCTCTAGAGGAATATACCACCGTAGATCGAGCTCTCTTCTTTATCTGATGGTCTTAAAAGATGGAAAATGTGCATTTGATAATTTGAAGGGCGTTCATATAATTTTCTAATGAATAGGACCCTTTTGAACTCTGTCAGGCCCATAAATCAACTATTGCAAATAGAGTGCTAACAGCTGGCTCCACGAGGTATGTTACCCTCCCAGTGAGGTAGCAAAGAACCCTGTAGACCAAGTGCCTCATCCATTGGCTGGTCCGGGTCATATTTTCGGAGCCTTCAACTTGCTCGAATCTCCTACTACACAAATTTATGTCAAGCTGCAAATTATGCCTTTAGCCATACTCTGAAACTAAGAACAGCTATCACTGTAATCCTGTATTTACAACTGAAAATGAAAACAAATTGAACAGTACTAAAGGAAATTCTTGATGGTTTTTGAGCTTATTTGTTCCTACCTACTCTACCTAATTTATTCCATTATCCCAATTAAGTGAAATCGGACTTCCAATGAATCCAATCAAGCAACTTTCCTAACAGTTTTATTTCCTTTTTGTGCTTGATGAACAGGAATGAAATACATAATGGAAGACGGTTATAACAAATAAACTGATCTTTACAGCAGAGATGTGACCATTCATTACCATTACCCATCCGCTCCATTTACTCTTCTATGGGGTCATAGAAAACACGACAACCTCCAGCATATTCTATCATATGTTCATGGGAAAGCTGTCTAGAACTCCCTTCTTTTGGTGAGCCACTAGAATGATACTTGAAAGATCTTAGAAAAGGACCCACATAATTGTTCTCAAATGAAACATCCACCCTTTCGCTCAAAATTCCTTCCAAATTAATTATATGATGAACAAATTTCAGCCGGTTTTAATAAATATTTTATAAATACTGAACCCACTCTCTGGATTTAAACTCAAAGAAAACTAGAAAATTACTAAATTAAAACGATTGAAAGAATGAGCGTTGTAATAAAATTGAGGTGAGAGATGAAATTTTGAGTTTCCTTGAATAAATATAAATATATAGATACTGAACTTATTCTTGAGATGTAATACAAATTAGGTTGGGAAAAAATGATTGGAATTTCAGCAAAATAACGATAAATTAAAAATAACTGAAATTTTTCACTTGCTTTAAATAAATACATAAAAACTAAACCTACTACCAAGGTTCGAACTCCGAATCAAGCTGATAGAAACAACATTTCTATTTCTACAAAATGGAAGAAATGCAAGAAAATCCTGAGCTGCTTTGAATATATGAATACCGGGCCTATACTCGGGCTTTGAACACAAAAAATTCGGAATCAATAAATACACATCACATTTTAATTTCAACAAAACTGAAGAAATAACTTGAAATTTTAGAAAACGAACCCCTTAATACATGGCATTGTCCGCTTGCATTGAGGACCATAGGTTCTGGAACACTTGTGGGCTTCGGTAGATGGAACCGGGAGTCCAGAGCTTTTTCACACTCTACTCATGCCATAGAGGCCAATAATTTGAGCTTGCAATGAGGCTCTATAAGCCATGTTTGCAGCGTCACCTAAGAAGATTCAAAAGAGACCCTACCATGTTGCCAACTAAAATGTCATCCTGCAATCTCTGGATCGTATCATCGTAATATTTTTTTAAATAGATCTCTAGTATTTAATCAAACATCTTGTTGTTACCTAAAATGTCAACCGAAAATCTACGGATCATCGGATCATCCTAATCATTATTCAAATCAATCTCAATACCCCGCACATGATGATCATAAATCCCTCGGCTAGGATTGAAAATTAAAAATAATAATTTGAAGTGACAATACCAATAGAATAAATGTTGTTCAGATCCATTGCAACCTGCTTATAATAAATGTCTGAGCCTGTGTCTATTCTAGTCTCAATAGTATAGAAGCTTTATTGAGGGAATTCCTAATATGGAGAGGCATCCTAGGTTGGTGCAAGAAAACATTAGAAGATGCGGCCCGAAATGCACTACTAATGGATATTTTGCATGAATACATAGTGGATGGAACATTACTGAACCTGATACAGCTTTTAAACCATGAAAAGATAAATTCAGATCAAAACTAGCTCTAACCATTTACATCTCAAAGGGTAGTTTCATAATAAATGTACATGTTGTCAACATAAGACTCAGAAAAGGAAATAAGAAAGGAAATCCTTCACAAGAGTGAATGCTCAAGACAAAGAAAACCAAATGTCGAATCATGGACATGGAAGATATGACTGCATGAGAAGGGGTACACAGATCAAAACACATAACACAAAACACATATTTTTATTGTGGAATCCCAATTGGATAAACCACCAATACTTCATATTACTGCAAAATTGTTATTTACAAATATTTTTTGCCTACTTCTACAAACAAGGATGGTATTACACCTTATTTACCTGCAACTATTGGAAGGAGGATACAACCCCCTGTTTTGTTAGCTACAACTAACGGGATGCTACTACACCATATTTAACAGCATCTGGTGGAAGGAGGGTACAACCCCCTACAGGCATGTTTCCTACCCTAGATCCACCCTACGACCCTAATATGTTTTCAGTAATCTTCCATATTTCTTTACCCTTCAATATTTGTCATACTCACTGGTATTTGCTTCTTCTTCTATGATATGGACCCCAAAGACAATTTCTCTCACTCATCCCTCTGTGTATAAATACCTTCATGTTTCCTATGGACGCATCTCTCGACCATTGCGCCATTTCATTCTTCGATCGTGCCTCTTCATGAGAGCTTAATTCCTCATTCTATTACTAATTCGTATAGTCATCTAACTCCGTCGCGATTCTTCAAAAAAACTAAAACAATTCCCTATTAACTGATTCACAGTTTATTCTTCCACTCGTGTTCTTCCGCAATCATCCTAAGTCGTTGATCTCATTTTGGGATTTTTCCTGACCGTAGATCTAAGATAAAATCAGATAGCGAATATGTGACTTTTTCCAAATATCATTCCACGCTTTCTGCTTTCCGCACCAATCATTCCACACCATTGATCTTTTCTCGGTTCTATGTGACCGTTGATCTGAGATGGAAATCGCATATGTGAATTTTTCCAAATATCATTCCACTGTTGATGTATTTGTAACTTCAAAATGTATTCATTTGCATATCTTATGTATTGTACCCCGATGTTCCCATCTAGAAGTATCTGTAATGTGAACAAGGCAGGTAAATTCATTGAGGTTAACCCTCCATTGTAAGTCAGGGAAATAGTCCCCACAATTGAGTTAAGGTTAACCCTCCTTGCTGATCAGAGTGAAAAGTCCCCACAGTTGTGGGGCACTAGGGTTATTAGACTCTACTAGAGAAGTCGGCCCTGGTAAGTAATTTTTAAGTGAGGCCGACATGTTGGAGTGGACATTAAGTGAATTAAAGAATATAAATAGAGAGTGAACCTCTCTATTTATCACACACACTCACTCACTGAAGCGCATGAGGGAGAGAGGAGAAGCTCTTTCAAGTGAGAAAGAGAGAACAGATGTTGGAGATCATCTTTTCTGTATTTGGGTTTTACTACTACCATTGGTGCTCATTCAATCTCTGAGGAAGTTTTTTGGTTTTCTCGTTTATGGTTTCCCTGAGAAAAATTCTTTGTGTCTCTTGTCTCTTCTGATTATTGCTATGCATGCTATTCTCTCAGAAAAGATCCTAAGATCATATTGCTCAAATGATAAAAATATAACATGGTAGTAGAGCTAACCTGAGAAGAAGACATTGTGTAGCTGCTACAGCTAGGCCTTCTTACTTTTTGGGTCTTTGTCCACTATCCATCAACAAAAGGATGCTAGGCTAACTCTCCATCGAAGGGCGCATCTTTCTGTCGAAGCAGAATTTTCTTATGGGCATTTTTCAATTTTTGCTATGGGAAATTAAGGATTTTTACAAAAGAAGAATTTTTTAGTGAACCTAGAATAGGATTTCTCTCCTCACCAAAATCTAAATTTAGAGAACAAGGTCAAGATTTTTGGTTAGGTAAAACTTCGGGAAAGTCAAACCCTAATTTGACCCCAGGCCAGAAAAACCCTAAATACTAAAACTGATAATTTTTGGTACATTCGCTATATCACAGGATTGAAGAAGTCTCAGGGGGGGGAATTTTCAAAATCCAAAGATAAAATCCTGATGCACCCTGTGTAAAACTTTCAGCCTCGGATTCGCTATATTCTTGGAGATATGTTTCCTCCAAATCAAGGCTCCAGCCTGTTCCAGGATTCATCCCTAAACAGGACACCTACGGAGAATTGTTGTATCTCGGGATCCAAAGGTCCAAATCCAATTTCTCAAGCTTTTCCTGATAGGGCACGGAATTTAATTTCTGTGGTAAAATTTTTAGACCCAGAAGATACACCAGTGATACGTGACAGTCCATACAACTTCGATCCTATGAACAGTCCTAAAACATGTCACCTTGGGAAAACTTTCGTAAATCCCAATTGGTGAAACCAATTCTCATGAAACATTTCATGTTGGAACAAGAATAGATGAGGCTACCTCCGTACGAAATTTGAGACATAGAGGAGCAGTACGTCTGGAGATACCGCAGAAATAGTATCAAGGATTTATGAAGAATAAATTGGAAAACTAGGGCTTCCTGTTCCAGTAGCTTCCCTCCACTGTTTTCAGAAAAGGAGAATATTGGACAGCTCATCTTGAAGAGGTATATCTTTCTATCCAATCAGATCTGAAATATTCCAAGTTTTGAAAATTAGGATTTCTCTGACAAACCCTAGATCAGCCAGCTCCGGAACCAAGAAGGACACCTCAAATCGATAAGATCTAATATTTAGCTATTTACATTTGAGGTTCTCATTTCTAAATGACTAGTCACACCAGCTTGATGACAAGCTTGGTGAAACTGAAAAATTCCAAGCATGGAAGTGTTGTATCTCACTGGTTCTTGAAGAAAATGAATTGGACACCTACCTACATAAGTGGAGAGATTCCAGTTCCAGAGGGAGATGAAGCTAAAAACATTAAGAACTTGGTCAAGGCCAACAAGATCATTGTTGATTCAATCACGAATCACCTTATACCACAAGTGTATTCCCGAAAGACACCAAAAGAGATTTTTGATTCCTTGACCAAGCTATTTGAAGGGAATAACATAAATTGGAAGATGACTTTGAGAAAACAGTTGAAGAATGTGAAGATCCAAAATGCAGAGACCATGCAGTCATACTTTACAATGGTCTCTCAAATCAAAGAAAAAGTTGAAGCAGTAGAAGAAGAAGTAGAGAATACATAAGTTGTGATAACCACCTTGAATGGACTCCCAGGATCAGGGGATTTATTCATTCAAGGAATGTGTTCCAGAAGGAAGTGATTACCTTCAGCAGACTCTGGGAAGAGCGCACACAAGATGAAGCTCGACTCATAATAAGAGAAAAGAAGATGGGGGAAACTGAAGATCAAGATTTCATGATTCATAGAAGATACCTCAAGCAATGAGGAATATGAAGAACTTAATTCTTGAAGAACCTCTTATCCATCTTAATCATTTGGATAAGAAATGATGATGTTATGAATGAAGAAGATGATGAAGCTGAAAGAAGGAGTCTACCCACGAAACAAATAAATATAAGTATTCAATTGTCATTTCATGATATTATTTTGTTATGCATTTGTTTATATTCAGTCGATGTATTATGCATTATAG
>LPNX010800910.1:78965-125931 GCA_001517045.1 Pseudotsuga menziesii | reverse complement strand
TATGGATGAATGTTGTATTGGCTAAAATAGTTGCATGATCATATATTTATGCATAAGAATTTTCCATTATGAATATGCCTTATGAAATGTTTCTGACCATACAACTAATGCATTTGACTTGTAGGAAAGATAGCGTACAATCACCTAGAAGCAAAGAAGGATGAGACTTGTTCCTAAGAACAAGTGACGACAGTTCAAGAAATATTCCAAGATGAAGAATAATATGATGATACTTTCAAATAAATTAATAGGTCTTCCAGCTGAGCGACATCATTGATGTAGAGTCTTCCAGCTATGAAGAAGTAGCCAAGAAGAAAGGGAAGGAGAGTACCAGTTCCAGAAGAATGATGTCTAAGATGCAATATTGAGACCTAAAGAGAAGTATGTGGAATACAAGGCAAGATTCGTAGCATGAGGCTTCTCACAAAAAGAAGACATAGACTATGAAGAGACATTTGCAGCTATTAGAAGTGAAGTCACGTGACAGAAAGACTCATGTGTGCAAATTAAAGAAGGCCTTGTACGAGCTCAGAAGACACCCATGGGATAACACATACATGAGTAGCTTAAATATCACCAAGAGTGATGACGATCTTAACCTTTGCTACAAGGTTGAAGATGAAAGCCTATAGAGGATGACAAGCTCACAGATGGCTGCGAGAAGAAACTTTGAGAAGGTTCAGGATCTTGATATCCAGTGACCCTAGATGGATACATAGTGTTAGGATTATTAATCCTCCCTTGTCCAATTTGGTCATATGTCTAAATCGGGAGTCCATCCAGTCTATTTATAGTCATTAACACCACTGGGTCCAATTGGCCTAATTGGGGCACGTGTTTCAGTTACTAAAGTGTGGGGAACACTAATTGAGGCTCACTACCACTGATTGCACTTGATTGCATCAATTTAGGATCCTCCTAGACCAATCCCTACAATTTAGGAGCCACTGGGAGTGCTGAAACCAACCAAGGTCAGTTCAATTTAGTTGATGATTGGTTAAGCTAAGTTAGGAGTCAGTTACATTCAGTTCTAGTCCTCTACATTCAGTTAGCGCTAGGTTCACTTGAATGAACTCAGGAGGGGCACATTTCTCACCTACCATAGTCAGCTAGCCTTAGTCAACACTGAATGTAACACTTGAGTTGTGTTTTAGAATTCCGATGAACTCCGGTTATGGTTTAGAGAAGGTCAGTTAACTACTAAGTCCTCCGATAGTGATTTAGACAAGGTATTAGTTACCTATAGTCAAGTAGAGTCTAATCAATTCAAATTTCCTCATGTGGATTTGAATTGATTGTGGCTATTAAATCCATTGTACTTCATTGTAATTATCTATCTAATTACTCTTTGATTAATGAAAAGCATTCACAGTTACAAGCCATTTTTGCATTGTTTCATTCTTCAATAACTAAGTAAATTGTGTGTTCTATCATGTGAGTTGTGTGTTTGTCCACAGATCTATGTGCTCAATTTAATATGGTATTATAGCCTCGGAGGACAAGGCACTTCTCCTCCTCATATCTCCTACTGGATCATTTTTTGAGAAAAATTGCTCCTTCCAGCACTGCACCGAAAGCGGAGAATTTACCACTTAAACAACTAAGAAAAGGAATTGTTGATCAAGCTTGCTTGATTAACTAAGATGGGTGTGAATAAAATTCCAAAAGTGTAGGTTGTTTGACCTTATGGTGCCTTTTTTTTTTTTTTTGCAGGTACAACTTCGAAATGGATTCATCAGTTCCTCTTCTCACCCTGTCCTCAAACTATTCAGAATGGAAGAAGAAGATGATTTCATCTCTAATGAGACAAGGTCTCTGTCGGGTGTCTATTGGACTTGATA
Source organism: Pseudotsuga menziesii (assembly GCA_001517045.1). NCBI lineage: Eukaryota > Viridiplantae > Streptophyta > Pinopsida > Pinales > Pinaceae > Pseudotsuga > Pseudotsuga menziesii. The sequence goes on along the minus strand of LPNX010800910.1, from coordinate 124,090 downwards.
AAGAGTGTTTTAGTAAGATTGAATGGCTGAATAATAGTGATGGATCTTTTGGAACAATAGCAATGGGTCTTTCTTGTAGCTTGCGCTACCTCATTAGATCTATTGAAGACCCGAAGGAATTTACTGAAGACCCGAAGGAACTCTAGACAAGATTGGGCAGAACCTTTGGAGTGAGTGATGAGGATCATAATAGAATTTTGGAGAGAATATCCAACACCATAAGCACTCTTGATCCAAAATTCTTAGCCTCCACTCTCTCTGATGAAGTTGTTCAAGATGAAGAAGCAGAAGCTTCTACACAGTCAATTCGAATTGAAGACAGTCTCCATGCAGTGACTCCTTATCCTGATGCTCTGGAAGTTCATGAGATCTCTGATATATCATCTTCTCATATTGCTGAAATAGAAGAAGACATTTCAATCTCTGATATTGAAGAAAAATTCTGCTGCACTTCCATGCAAACATTTATCGGTGATTTTCCTTTGAATTCTATGCAAAATTTCCGAGTAATTGCTTCTGAAAGTGAAGAGAAATTTGATTTTTCTCCCTCTAATGTTGCTGCTGGTGTGAAAATATGTGATACCTTGGATATTTTGGAAGAAATATTAGATTAATAGATTTATCCATTCACTCCCCATGATCTAGATTTTCCAACAAATTCCTGCAGGATTGCATGCACCAAAATTCAGAATTTTGAAGAAGAAGAAAGTTGTGCATCCACCGTCTCGGTTAACCATTTATTTGAATATCATATTAACCTTATTTGATATGATATGATATTATTTATATCTGATCTGATATTTCTTGGTTTAATATATCAAATTCATAATCTTTCAGTACCACTTGTAGTTGTTCTCATCAACGGTGTGAAGAAACAAGTACCGCAAGTCTCCTACAAAACTGCTACTGGGGATTTGATTCCATTTCACAGTTTTGGATCTGTTTTGAACATTTTCAGATCTGATTTACTTTCTTATCTGATATTATTTGGTTCATATTTTAAAATTCAAAAGCTTTCATTCATGCTTGTAGCTGCTCTCACCAATTTCGGTGTAAAAAATCAAGTACCGCACTTTCTCTTCAAAACTGTTGATGGGGATTTGGTGTTAGTTTCCTCATATGAGGTTGCTGATATTTTATTATGTGATTCATTAGATATTTCAGAAGCTATATCAGACTATGGATCTCAAGTATTCACTCTCAACTGTCCCAGTGCTTCTCTACCATTGATCACATGCTCATCTCCTCACAAAACTAGTAAAGAGGAAGATTTTCTGCATCCGCTTGGACACTTGCTCCTAACACTTGGGGCTGTTCATACCACTCATGGTTTTATATTCATGGCTGCAACATATCAGTTTCTTGAGTGTTTCTCACATGTTCTGAATCCTCAAGAACCTTTTCTCACTTATCAGTTGACTTCAGTTGCTCTACATGGGTCCAATCTTCATCCGGCAGCTATCTATATTTTTGATTTAGTTGAGCATATCATTCTTCTTCCAAAGAGGAAGATTCCTCCAGACATAATGATGGAGAGGTTCACATGCCAGGACCCAGGATACCTGTGCACAAAAGAACCAGATTGATCCTGATTCTACCTGCTTAAATAGAGGGGGGAATTTTTTCCCATGTGGTTTTTTCCCCAGCACCTTGTTTTTGAGTAGTTACTTTACTTTACTTGATGTAATGGGTGACCTATGGTCTTAGTTACCAGGGCCCACAAATTCTCCAAGTTAGCATTCAGGGGGGGTGTTAGGATTATTAATCCTCCCTTGTCCAATTTGGTCATATGTCTAAATTGGGAGTCCATCCAGTCTATTTATAGTCATTAACACCATTGGGTCCACTTGGCCTAATTAGGGCACGTGTTTCAGTTACTAAAGTGTGGGGAACACTAATTGAGGCTCACTGCCATTGATTGCACTTGATTGCATCATTTTAGGAGCCTCCTAGACCAATCCCTACAATTTAGGATCCACTGGGAGTGCTGAAACCAACCAAGGTCAGTTCAATTCAGTTGATGACTGGTTAAGCTAAGTTAGGAGTCAATTACATTCAATTATAGTCCTTTACATTTAGTTAGTGCTAAGTTTACTTGATTGAGCTCAAGTGGGGCGTATTTCTCACCTACCACAGTTAGTTAGCCTTAGTCAACACTGAATATAACACTTGAGTTGTGTTTTAGAACTCCAATGAACTTCAGTTATGGTTTAGACAAGGTCAGTTAACTACTGAGCCCTCCGATAGTGATTTAGACAAGGTCTTAGTTACCTACAGTCAAGTAGAGTCTAATCAATTCGAATTTCCTCATGTGGATTCGAATTGCTTGTGGCTATTGAAGCCACTGTACTTCATTGTAATTATCTATCTAATTACTCTTTGATTAATGAAAAGCATTCACAATTGCAAGCCATTTTTGCACTGTTTCATTCTTCAATAATTGAATAAATTGTGTGATCTATCATGTGAGTTGTGTGTTTGTCCACAGATCTATGTGCTCAATTTAATATATAGAATATTAGTAGTAGAGGAAGCTACTTGTCACTCTAGTATAGAATGTTTCAATTCATAGAGTACGAAAGGTAGAGGGAGAATGATGCTCCACTTCAGAGGGAGCGAGTCAAGAAGATCCTAAGGTTCGACATGGTACAACAGGATGGATAGCTTACTGATGGCTCCAGGATTTACTAAGAGTAAAGAGAATTCCAAACTTTACTTCAATGTTGAAGGTGGAAGACCAGTGATGCTCCTATTATATGTCGATGACTTATCCCTGACAGAAAAATTAGTTGCAAGAAGGAGACTTGCTGCCAAGTTCGAGATGAAGGACTTGGGTATGATGCATTAACTAGGCATGGAGTTGTGACAGAATGAGGATGGAATCTCCCTTGGGAAAGGGAAGTATTCAGTAGAGATCCTGAAGAGGTTCGGGATGATGGACTGCAAGGACATGGCCACACCTATAGCATCGAACCTGAAGCTATTGAGTGGTGCTTCATCAGAGACAGTTGATGCCATAATGTATCATTAGATCTTTTGTTCATTTATGTTCCTGACATATCCAAGACATGCTCACTTGGTTGTATAGCATGTAATGTGGTACCTGAAGGGTACAATTGAGCATGATTCGAATCAGAAGACTAACCTGCATGGTTATGTGGATTCAGATTGGGCAGGAAGTTCCATTGATAGGAAGAGAACTTCAAGTGTTGCTTCGGTATGAGATTAGGTGTGATCTCTTTGTTTGACAGGATGGATTCCTGCATGGTGTTGAGTACAGCCGAGGGAAAATGTGTTGCCACTTACTACTTGTGAGGTAGTATGTTTATGCTATTTGATTTGATTGATCTGACTTGCATTTTTTTGTATGATGCAGAGAGGAGTAGTGAAGCTCCCGTTTATGATCCAAATCAAGATCTCTCGAAAGAGGGAATTCTAGCATAGTCTGTGAGACAGGTTGTCTGAGCATAAAATCATGGAGAAGCTCATATATTGCTCAGATATAAACAGTCTTGTAGGTTGTCCTCGGACGTAATTGGTCCTAGCAAAGCTCGCAAGTTATCCTTGGACGTAATCAGCCCTGATGTGATTATATGCTAGAAATGGCTAGAGTGAAGTTTGAGTACTTCAAGGAGAAGCTTGGTGTTCTCCATATCAAGGTTCCTTCCAAGGGGAAGTGATGATTTCATGTGCCTTTCTAAAATGGTGATAGGATTGGTTCCTTCCATGGTCAGATGTAAGTGTTGTGCCTTTCTGACATGGTGACAAGATTGGTTCTTTCCATGGTTAGATGTAAGTGATGTGCCTTTCTGACATGGCGACAGGATTGGTTCCTTCCATGGTCAGATATAAGGGCTAATTCCGCATCTAGTATGAAAAAGGTCTAGCTTTGCGATGACACATCCAGTATGAAAAAGGACTGGCTCTGTGTAGATGCCACATCCATATGAAAAAGGACTGGCTTTGTGATAACACATCCAGTATGAAAAAGGACTGGCTTTGTGATAACACATCCAGTATGAAAAAGGACTGCTTTGTGTTGGTGCCACATCCAGCATGAAAAAGGGCTAGCTCTGTGATGACACATCCGGCATGAAAAAGGTTGGCTCTATGATGATACATCCAGCATGAAAAAGGGTTGGCTCTGTAGAGGACTACATCTAGTATAAAAAAGGAATGGCTCTATAGATGTGCATCCAACATGAAAAAGGGTTGGCTTTATCGATGAAGACCTACATGGAGGCTAGGCCTACAACCAGCATGAAAAAGGGTTGGCTCTGTAGAACTTCCTGTGATGAGAAGAATGAAGAGATAGCACCATTTGATTGAGATAGCGGAGGTAGTAATGATGATCCAGTGATGATCCAGATCAAGTGATGACCTAAACTTGATGATGATCCAATGATGATCTAGATCAAATGATGATCCAGACTTCATGATGATCCAGTGATGATCCAGATCAAGTGATGATCCAGACTTGATGATGATCCAATGATGATCCAGATCAAGTGATGATCCAAACTTGATTGTGATCCATTGATGATCTAGATCAAGTGATGATCCAGATCAAGTGATGCTCCAGACTTAATGATGATCCAGTGATGATCTAGATCAAGTGATGATCCATACTTGACGATGATCCAGATCCAGTGATGATCCAGACTTGATGAAGATGACTTGAAGATGAAGATGACTTGATGATGATCCAAATGATACAGAGAAGAAGACTTGTGATGATAAATTGTGTCAGAGAATACCTTCCTAGTTAAGAGGGAGTGTTGATGTATTTGTAACTTCAGAATGTATTCATTTGTATATCTTATGTATTGTACCCCGATTTTCCTATCAGGAAGTATCTGTAATGTAAACAACTCATGTAAAGTCATTGAGGTTAACCCTCCATTGTAAGTTGGGGCAATAGTCCCCACAATTGAGTTAAGGTTAACCCTCCTTGTTGATTGGAGGGAAAATTCTCCACAGTTGTGGGGCACTAGGGTTATTATACTCTCCTAAAGAAGTCGGACCTGTTAAGTAATTGTTAAGTAAGGCCAACTTATTGGAGAGAACATGAAGTGAAGGTAAGAATATAAATAGAGAGTGAGCCTCTCTATTTATCACGCACACTCACTCACTGGGGCGTATGAGTGAGATAGGAGAATCTCTCTCAAGTGAGAGAGAGAGAGAGAGAGAATAGTTGTTGGAGATCATATTTTTTGTCTTTGGGTTTTACTACTACCATCGGTGATCATTCTATCTCTGAGGACGTTGCGGGGTTTTCTCCTTTATGGTTTCCCCAAGGAAAATTCTTCGTGTCTCTCATCTCTTGTGATTATTGTTGTGCATTTTATTCTCTCATATAAGATCCTAAGATCATATTGCTCAAATGATAAAAATATAACATCCACGATTTCCTCTTTTCAAACCAAAATTTATGTATCGTCGATCTCATTCAAGTGCTATCCTGACCGTCAATCTTCCGAATTGTGAATTGCAGGTTTGTGACCTTTTCAACATGTCATTTCGATATTTCTGCTTTCTGCACTAATCTTTACACACCGTCAATCTCATTCTAGTGCTATCCTGACCATCAATCTTCTGGATTGCGGATTTGTGACCTTTTCAACATGTCATTTCGATATTTCCGCTTTCCGCACCAATATTTCCACACCATTGATCTTATGCGGATATTTTCTGGACCCTTGATCTTCCAAATTTTGGGTAGCGAAACTATGACATTTCCCAAATTCTTTTTGTGATTCATTGCCTTCTGCTTTCTGGATTTCGGGTAGCAGAACTATGACATTTCCCAAATTATTTTCATGATTCTCCACCTTTCTCATTTCTTCTAAACCATTGATTTCTTTACGGGTTCAATCCTAACCGTCGATCTACGATCTAATGTGGATTGCGGATCGTCACTTTTCTTTCTGCAGAAATCATTCACCATCGCCAATCTCCTTGCGGATTAAATCATAACCGTTGATCTATGATCAAATGCAGATTTGTGAATCTTCCCTTTTCTAATTTGTGCGAAAATCATTCCCCACTGTAGATTTCCTTGCAGATTCAATCCTGATCATCCAATTTTTCATTGTAAATGGAATTTCGCTCTCATCGAAACGTTGACTAGCTTACTAGTTAAATCAGTGAAATCCTTTGAGGGTCGTTGGATCAACTGTGGACTCCAAATGCATTAAACTGTATTTGAGGGAAATTTCGTGCCCATCAGAATTTGTTATCCTCCCATCACTTTACCGAGCTAAATGTCTTTACCGTTGTCGGATCAGGATCCCCATCAATCAACTGTAGACTTCAAATGTATTAAACTATATTTGATGGAAATTCTGCGCCCATCAAAATTTGTTAACCTCCTGCCACTTTACCCAGTGAAATGTCTTTACCCCTATCGAATTAGGATCCCCATCAATCAATAGTGGACTTCAAATAAGATGAAGCAAATTTCATAGAAATTCCATGCACATCAAGACTTTCTTAGACCGCACAACCTCCCCCATCGAAATTGTTGACAGTCTTTGATCTGTTTCAATGATCAACCTTATCCGTCAATCTCGAAACCTATTCCCAGCAATTAGTGTTGGATTTTGCAACTCATCATCCTTTTTATCTAACTCGTTATTAAATCAACGAAATTTACCTTGGTCATTGATCTTCAACCACCTTTGATCTCCACCAAAAGAGCTTAAAGCACATGGATGAGCTATATTTGTTTATCTCATTCATAACACCACTTTGCAAAATTAAGTTCTAGACATAGATCTATCTAATCTATGGACCTTCCACTGCTTGCTTTGCATATCTTTCTCTGCTCATCGGACCTGTTACTGATTTTCCCTTTTCATCAACCGTGTTACTAATTTTCCCTTATCATCAACCCTGTTACCAATTTTCCTTTGTCATTAACCCTGTTATTGATTTTCCCTTGTCATCAACCCTGTTATTGATTTTCCTTTGTCATTGTTGAACTCCTTTGACATCAATGATAATCCATGTAATAGATCCTTTGTCTTTTACCGATTTCATCATGCTACCATGTGTATTGGTTATTCATTTGTCATTCGTGAACTCCTTTGACATCAATGACAACTATATTGTCAATAGTTTTAGTGTCTCGAGAGCTAAAATTGACATAAGTCAGAAGCATTGGTAGCTTGCACCAAACAACAACAATTAATTCACCATTCCTTGAAAGAATTTGCATACAGAATTTTATGTTTGGTTTTAAATTTTATATTATATTCTAGCTTACAAAGGCATTATTGTGCTTGACAAATGTTCAATGCTTACAAGCATTGGATTTTTTTTTCTCGTTATGACATAATAAATTTGTTATCTTGTAGATGAATTTGACTAAAAATTGCATAATAAAACAAGGTAATATTAGGATCATTTTTCTATATTAAACCAAATACAACTTATGTTCACATGAGCAGGAAAGGGACATGGAAGATAGTGAACCTAAAATCTCCTATAATTTGTCAAGCATGCTCTTAGTTAACATGGTTTTCAGGGAAAGTCTTATTATTTCCAAGTAGGTTCAATTTCCAGGAGTGAGTTTAATAGAAAATGCCTCCTCTACTGGATTTGATATCCATCCTGCGAACCTCATAGTTTTAACCTTGTGAAGAAAGGCTACAGGTATATGCCTTTGCAAAACCAGAGGGAAGAAAGGCTACAGGGGTGGAAGAGGCAGACGCAGAACCGTAAGAACAACCCACAAAAGCACGGGTAGCAAAAGTTGGAGCAACGAGAAAGAAGTTTCTGACTGTTTAGTAAGCAAGTAAAGCCAGGTTGGACATGCGTTGAATGGCTTGCCACCTACGAGCTCGTTTTCTTGTCTGGATGGTCGTACTGATTTTCAAACCATCTCGCAAGAGCCAGGCCTGGCCTAATTTCAATGGCTCCATTGGTCTGCACATGCTTACGACAAGGACTTGGCCACCATGTGGCACTTGTTTTATTTTAGACATGATTCGACATAAACATCACAATGAACCTATATTGGACTCTATTTAGTTTGAATATCATAAAGTGTAACATAGGAAAAATAAATGACAAATTATATTTGTAGTTTACAATTTGGAAGTGGTTAATTACAAAATACAATATTTTTAAAGGAAAAAACAATTTAGTTTTATTAAAATGCTTATAAAAAAATAGTATTATTAAAATGCCCATAGATACAAAGGAGCCTATGGCATCCATGTTGAACCTCATGTATTGCCCAAATTTATGGCATCCATGTTGAACTTCATGTATTGCCTGAATTTGTTGCCCAAATTTGTTTTAGACATATCTGGGTTTTTTTTTTTAACTTTTATTAACAAATATCTTTTTTGTCACGGTGAAAGTGTTGGGCATTGAATTTACTCTTTATGTCAAGGCCCTGCCAAAATCAAACATAGATCTCCCCAGATTCAAACATACCTCTACACCCTCCCCATTGAAACTAAATATCTTTAAGCTTATCATTAGTTATTTTCCTAGTACAGAAAGACATTTTTTCATTGCTCATCACTTTTGAAGAGATATTTATGCAAAATGTTGGACAATGTATAATAGCAGAAGAGACAAGAAAAAATTTGCATCTTATTGCATACTAAAGGTTCTAAAGCGTTGTGGTCCCAAAGGTTTCCTTCAAGGCTGTATGCGCTTGAAAGGTGGATAATCTAGGTGGGACCTATTGCTTTTCCAGGGGATTGATTTTCCTTCTGTCACCCAATCGTAATTTCGGGGTTTTAGAGCTTATACTATACCAAATTATAGGCTTATTATCTCTCAATACCGATAGGTAAGAATGTAATTTTTATCACATAGCAAGGCATTTTGTCTAGTGGTATGTTTCTTGCTAATTTGGCTGCGAGAGGTCTCGAATTCAATTGTCGGAATGCCCCTTTTTCCCATTATTCAACGTTATAGACTGAGATTGGTATTCTCAAGAATTCTCTAATTTCTACTGTAACTCGAAGCTTCTACAAATGAAATCTTGAATAACCATTTGTCAGACTTTTGGGTTTGTTTATTTATTTTTTAGCAAACATATGTGTATATATTACTTATTTTTTATAAACACGCATTACAAACTTATGTTCTCCTTTTTGCAGTTCTGTCGTGAAGTGTTGCTGCTGTATATTCTTAGTATGGGATTAAATTCTGTGCATTTGTTTTACATTTAGATTGTTAAATAAAATTTGCCCTTCTAGCGAACTTGTGCTGTAAGTTTTTAAACTCTTATTAATCATTCTAAAATATTATGATTGACATAGAAATTTTGTTATAAGGTGAGTGAAGGAATGAAAACTCTTTTTTATTATTCCAAAATATTATGATTGAGAAGAAAATTTTGTTATCAATTAAAGGATAATGAACTATTTTGGTCTGTTTGTATCTGGGATAATGTGATGCCATTGATCAATTGGAATAGTGTCACTAAAGTAAAGCATGTAGATAGACTAATCAAACATCAAACTTATTTACTGGATGGGTTTATCTTCGATCAATCCATTAATTTTTTTACGTAAATACATTGACGACCTAAATACTTGGACAATTAATCTTCGACCTAAATATGTGGACAGGTTAATTTTGGACCTAAATATTTTTACCGGTTAATCTTTGACCAATATTTTTACTTATTAATCTTCTAAAGACCACTTTTGGTTAACCAAATATTAAGTAAGACTTATGTCCAACACTTTGTGGTAAAACCTTACACTTTTACACCGTGAAATATTTATGAATTCTTTGTGTCTTTTATTAAAGGGTAAATATAAACAACATTTACTCAAGTAATTCAAGTAATTCTGGAGAAGATGTATGGATTCTTTGTATCTTTCACTACATGGTAAATGTAAACAACATTTACTCAAGTAATTCTAGAGAAGATGTGCGGTTAAATAAAACATGCATTCAAGCAGCAAATACAAACTAGGAAATTTACTTCAAAGATAGAGCTTGAGCTCTTCAACTTTCCACAGTTTTATTTTCTGCTTCTCTTCCCACACTTGCACACTTCTCTCTTCTTATCTTCTCTGCTCCTCTTTTGATTTACAATCTTCTTGTTCTTTATATAGACAGATTCTTCTTCTTCTTCATATAGACAGATTAAAAATGCTTCTCTGTGAAGCTACTAACTTAACGTTAAAGATTGTAATATTTAATTTGACTACTTTATACATAAGAAATGTGAACTCTTTCTTCCAAACAAGATACTCTGTATTGAATACTTTCTTTATTATTTATTTAATGCTTTACAAGAAGTTTTAAAAAAATTGTGCCAAAAATTTTCTACATAAAAAAAATTGTTTTTTCCAAACAACATAAATAAGATACTGTGTATTGAATACTTTCTTTACTATTCAAGATACTTTACAAGAAGTTTTAGGAAAATTGTGCCAAAAATTTTCTACATAAAAAAATTGTTTTAATTTTTCATAAAAATGATATCTAATCAATTTCATTACCACATTATTCATTGAATCAAAGCACATGCTTGTAGTTGATTGCTTAGAGATCAACCAAACAATCCAAAAAAACAATAAAGAACTAAACAAACCAATAAGAGATTACCACTGTGGAGAATTATTATGCCAGTACATTAAGAATTGAAGCTTTGTAAGTGCTTAAAACCATCTACTTACTCATGGGTGTAACCTATCTTTCCACATAGGTGCACTATTCACCAATTATATTAATAAATTTTTTTTAGTTTTTGATAATGACTTCTATTTGTATGTTATTTTCAATTAATATAGTATGCTTCTTTTATGGATACTTGTTTTGAAAGTACATCATATTGTGATTGGGTTTTCAAGCATCTTAATATAATTGATTAAGTTAATTGATACTTAATGAATATATTTTGTTATATAAATAATTAAATGTTTTTTAATAATAATTTTTAGTCACAAAACTATATATTTAAAAAATGATTTTCTAACCTTAATTAATATACACATAAAAGTACTTTAAATTTATTGTTTAAAATTTTGAGATACATTCTTTAATGAATGAAGTCATTTACTTCCTCTGTCTCTTTCAAAAATAAATTATTTTGAATTTTATGGTACATATATGCCACTGTATTTTTCACTTTTTGTATTTTTATCAAAGTTTAAATTTTGTTATACTTTGACGTCCATACTTATGTAGAGGATTGTTGGAAAATAGGTAATTTCAAATTACAAGTTTTTATTTTTTAAGTGGTTTTTCTTGTGGGAAAAATGCTTTGAACTAATTTATTAGTTGGAATCAATTTTGTAGTTATATATGTTTTTTATTAGAAAAATTGTTTTAATTCATTTTAAGTGGCATGAAGCAGTAAACATTTATAGTCTATATAACTTTGGAGACTTGCATGTAATGTTTACTATAATTGTATGAATGTCATGTTCTTTTAGTTTATTATTCAAAAAACTAGTTTCGTGGATAATACTCTTTTCAAAATCAACATTATTGTGTAAATGTCGGCTATAAATAATAATAATAAAAATTCTTATGTTGTAACTTTATAACAAAATAATTAAAAATAAAAATAAAAATTATCCGCCAAAATAAATGTGTTGTAATGTTCGTTCCTAACAAAATAAAAAATAATAAAAAATATTATATGTGGGCCATAAATAATATTAAATAATAATAATAAAAATATTATATGTGGACCTCAAATAAAAAGATGTGTCTTTTGGTTTAATCAAATTAATGGCTATATATATAAGACACAGCAAAGTTGATAACTTATTGAGTGCAATACCTAAGAAGAGGTTTGCACCTGGAGAGAGATTTGATCTGTCTAGGGGCTTTATAGAGCCTAGGATTTGGGTCTAGGCTAGTTTAACTTCAATCCATTTGATAAATATAATGAAACTTAGTTATTAGAACCAAAAGCAAGTATAATAAGACATGACTATGCAAACCAATTATAAGTAGATACAAGGCATCTTTGTTTATAATTTTTTTACTTTCACTCTGTCCTACTCAATGATGAGGACATTGATATTTTGAATTTCACCTAGATATCAATATGTTGAGTCATTAAGAGACTTTCTTAAATGGATGCATTCTCCTATTGAATGTATCTTGTGTTTGTGTTTGTGTTTGACAACATGATAATTGAATTATTGATTGAAGTGAGGTAAAATTTTGTAATGGAACATTTATCTTCATCTATAAAAAGTCTCACAATATGATTTTTACCAGTTGAATTATTCTAGTTGCAATAGGTTCGAAAAATGATATATGCACATAAAATTTTAACTGGTTGAATCTAATCAATTAATCATTAGTTGTGGGAAATTGAATTTCTAAAGGATTTTATGTAGTTTTGTGTGTAACTACTTTAAATTGAATATTGAATCCCTAGGATGTACTTGTTTATTCTATTCTAAGTGTTCAGTTCAAATGCATTTTTACGTCCCTTGATCTCTATGCAAAAATCTCTTATTTAATTTGATAAAAAGATGTTCACAAAAACATGAAATTGTTGGGCAAAATTATGATTTAGATTAGTGATATGCTTTAAATGAGAAGTTAATGTAATGTCATATGTTGATTTTTTTTTTTATCTCAGTAGTTGCTTTTTGCCAATAAAACTTTCTAGAATCTAAATTATTTATTTTATTACTTTAAATTTAATTCATCACTCATTCTTAACCTTGTTAATTGATATTCTAAATTATGTTAGTTTTATATTTCATTATCATGGTTAGGTGAGATTTGTTATTTTTACATTTTGAATGTTTGCAAATTTCATCACATTTTATACTCGCGGGTTTGAGTGATTTTTTCATACACATTTTGATTAACACCTAAGTGGTTCCAAACTAAACAAATATTGATATTTCATCTTCTCCTTAGAGGCTTGTTATTGTTTTAGCTTCCAATTATATAACTGAAGTTATGGTGAACATAATGTCTTCCTTTTACTAGTGAAAGAGAAATCCTTAGATTTTTTAGCATTATCTAGAAAATCAAGACCACAACCTCCTCTACAATCATCTTTTGCAAGGTGGTTCTATTCTTATGAATATTGCTTTAGGTAACCATCCATGACTCTTGCCTAATATTGTTTTTTTTGTTTCGGTTTTTAATCTTTTCTTCCAATAATGGGCGTGTTTTTAGTTTCTACATAACAGTTCCTAAAGAGTGAGATGATAATATATAGTTTTTTTTGCACTAAAGGGTTTTGTTCTTTTTGGTGTTGACTTTACATAAACATATATAATTTTTAGATGCAAATAAAGAAAAGTGTGTGAATTTTGATAATTAGTATTTATTTCAAGTTTGATGGCATTAAATACACAATTTAGATGTTTTATTGATCTCATCTCATTCAAAATATAAATGTTTGCTACTAAAGACCATAAATTGCACAGAAATAATTGTCAATAAAATAAAAATAATACACTTATTGTATTGAATCTCAAAAACTCAGTAAGGAACTCAGTAATACCTTAGATAAAAGGAGACCACATTGCAAAAAAAAGCATATAAACGATTGAAAAGTTTACCTAATCAAAACAGCATAAGAGCATGTCATCAAAATTAACCCTTCATCAAAATCAAAGTTGACTGAAAATGCAAGGGAAGTATGTTGGCATATGCCATTAAAACATACTTACTAAATGGTGTTGTGAACTTGGATGTTGTTACCTAAAAAAATTATAGTCAAGATAAAGATATATGATTTAATTAATAATTATATTTAACTTCAACAAACATATTTTTTAAAAATAAAAAACAAACGATTTAATTTTTTTTTCAAAAATATATATTTGAAAAATAAATCATCTATTTTCAATGCCATTCAATCTTTTATGGCAGGGACTAAGTTACAGGCCAAAAACAGATACTACAGCAAAACTGGTAGACCACCCAGATTAACCTCAAGGACTATGCCAACTGTCTCTTCAAAAACTGAGTGGTAGAAGACTTAACTGATGATTATTCTTGATGGCAAAGATGACATAGGATAGCTGAGAATTGGCCGAGATAGTCTAATAAGATGCCAAACTAATCTCTCCTCCAGAAAGTGCGTGGGTTCAAATTTTATCCTCAACAAATGGAATGAAAATCATATATTAACCTCAAGGACTATACCAACTGTCTCTTCAAAAACTGAGTGGGAGCAGACTGAACTGATTATTATTCTTGATGGAAAAGATGACATAGGATGGCTGAGAATTGGCCAAACTAATCTCTCCTCAAGAAGGGCGTGCGTGGGTTCAAATTTTATCCTCAACTAATCTCTCCTCCAGAAGATAGTGCATTTTATTTTGATCACGGACGAGTAGTCTAAGGCATTGAGACTCAAGTTCCGCTATTTTATAACTTTTCCAAAGCAGTTCCAATTTTCCAGTCATTCCCTTGAAAGCAATCATTTTTTCTAATCGATGCACAAAACCTAGTAGAGTAGACTTCAAAGGCATGATTACATTTCAGGGCATTTGGTCTAGTGGTATGATTCTCGCTTAGGGTGCGAGAGGTCCCGAGTTCAATTCTCTGAATGCCCCAAGGGTTTTATTTGCAACGTTATCAGCACGCGAGATTATTCCCAGCATTTTGGAGACATTCTATGTTCTGTTATCCTAAAACAGTAATACTGAGTTCAATTCTCCGTATGCCCCAGCGTTTTATTTGCAACGTTATCAGCACGCGAGATTATTCCCAGCATTTTGGAGACATTCTATGTTCTGTTATCCTAAAACAGTAATACCGAGTTCAATTCTCGGTATGCCCCAGCGTTTTATTTGCAACGTTATCAGCAGGGGAGATAACGTTTTATTTCTTCATCTCTCCAGTGTCTCTTCGAGTCAGACACTACACCTAAAACAGTAATACCTGTAATTATACTTTACAACGTTATCAGGCGCGTAGATTATTCCCAACGTTATGAGCAGGGTAGATTATTTGCAACGTTATCGGCAGGGGAGATTATTCCCAGCAATTGGGAGACATTCTATGTTTTGTTATCCTAAAACTGTAATACCTGTAATGATACTTTCCTCTCTTGTAATTATCTTGAATGGATTAGAAGAAATATATATAACCATTTCCTCTCTTGGATTGAATGTAATTATCTTGAATGGATTACAATGCAACTCTGGTCAATCTTCCATCTAAAGAGATTAGAAGAAATATATATAACCATTTACAATAACAAGGAGAATAGTTGTGGATTTGCAATTAAAGGGATCACACCTTGTGGTCGTACTCTTTATATATATTTCCCACATCGCCGGCAAACCAATAAGAATAATCGTTAGAAATTGGGTAGGGCAACAAGAAATATCACATGGAAGGGATATAACCAACGCTTGCAATACAACAACGAATAACTACATTAAGGACTTGTGTACAACAAGCGTTTTGCTTGGAACTTTGAATCAACATGCATTTTGTGTTGTACCTTGAAGTGTTAGGTATTATGTGTGAAGCACGTAGAGCATGGGACTTGAGCGGTAGCTTAGAAAAAAGAGTGTAGGTAGGAAGTACATTTAAGGTTTCTATGGTGAATAATTTTTACAATGTGTCTAAAGCTTTGTAATGTTTGTAATGTGAGAGTTGATATTTAAAGACATGAAAAATGAAACCAATGAACAAAATGCCAAGGAAGATTTGATTATCATTAATGATGAAATGAAAAGTGAAGTAAGTTGTAATGATGGTGTTTGAAGACAAGCACGAACATGTAAAAAAATTGATAATTCTAACAATAGAAATATATCATTACAGAAGATGGTCGCTAAATATGACAAAAGTGGCCTTATATATATTGTGCTCACAAGATGGAATGTTAAAAAAAAAAAAATTAACTCACCAACTTATCAATTCAAACTATATGCTTTACATCATACTCAGCTTGTGCATGGCTTCATTTGACAAACTTGTGCTAAGAATTAAGTATATCTTATGTGCTATCTTCCTCGTTGATGTCATTTCAACAAATCTATGATGTTGTGTCAATATAGTCTTCCATCAACTTCAGTTTGTTGAGAGCGTCTAGTTCATTGTGCTTTTCTCCTTTCTTTTGTGATACAACATAACATTGTCTTGTCTTCTTCACTATGCCCATTGACAATAATACTTATGTTGGTTCTTATTCCTTCATTGGTAACCATTGAAACTTCCTCCCATTCTTCATAATGGTGTAAGTGTTATTCCTACCATCATGTATTAATGTTTTGTGTCATAATGTTGTTCTTATTTCCAACAATAAGTGGCAACCATCCATAGGTATAACATTACACAAAATCTCGTCCTAGTTTTCTCTTATATTAAACACCACTTATAAAAAATTTCCATTGTACTAATTTTATATTTGCATTAAAACAAACAACATGTGGGCCTTTGGTTTTTTTCGTCATGTTGAATTAATGATCTCTACTATTACCACATCAATAATGTTCTTTGTCATTGAATTCAAGCTCTTTACTATTTTTTCATTGACCATGTTCTTTATATTACCACAATCTAGAATAATATTTCAACGCTTATCTCCCTGTTTTCACTTTGTCTTAAAGATATTCCCTCAACTAGTGACTCTTCCTTCCAAACTTGTCGCAACTTTAATAATTCTATAATACCTCTATGCATCATCAATTTTTCACTGTGTTCCATTTTTATTCCCATGATTTCTCTTTCATTTGAAGTATCTCTTAGTGCCAATGGATCCCTTTTTTCACTTATCTTTACATTCTATCTATGTGCACATCCAAAATGACTTATGTCTATCCATGCTACATGCGTAGCAAATATAAATTGCCACCTATAACAATCAGATCCACTTCCTCGTCATCCAAAGAATTTGAGACCTCTACCTTTTTCTTTACCTATTGCAACATCCTCTCGTGAATTTTTTGCATTTTCATCGTGTCTTTACCACTTCTCGCCATTTCGTCTCACACACACCTTTTGCCACCTTGTCTAAGCACTTTTCCTCTCTCCTTGTCTCTCAAAGGTCAACTTTTCTTTAATACTAAAATGAAAAAGTGGGGTGCATGGTGTTCCAACACTGACTTCTATGGCACAAGAAACTTGCAATTCTTTGGTGACATAAAGATGACACTAACACAATAAACAATTGAAATCCACCATCATAGAACTTGATGCACAATCTCGTAGGGAAATGGTCTAGTACTCATGTTTGAACTGTCAAAATAGATAGTAATATTATATATTACAATTTTAATTTCTTAACTCTCGTCTCTACTTCTAGGTGTAGCTAATGTGATTATATAAACCCAATTCTATCATGTTGTTTATTATTTTCCCTAGTTACTCCTTTAACTGCCTCATTGACTCTTCATTTATATCTTCGATCGCTTTGCTACAAATTAACTCTTCATCTTACTTGGTGGCATGACATTTCATGCCCTCAATGTGTTTCCCTAGTATTTCCCATGTCAGTACCTCCATGTCATGCCAATTCATATAAGAATTGCTATATTTCTCCATGCCCATAACTTGGACCATCTTCCACAAGCTCTTATGCCCTCTAAATTTTATGTGTTCCTTGCTAACATCATATGTGAGATTGATCCTCAACTATTGTGCTCTTTTTTCCATGCCAAAACAACACATTGCATCGTGTTACATATGTGCATACATATCCTAATGAGTTCACAACAGTTCATTAAATATTTCTACATGCATTGATGCCATTTCCATCCAACTTGAATTGTCCACATTCTTACTAGATTCTCATGGTTTTTCCTACATCAATAAACAATCAAACCAAAACTTAATAGAGCTACAAAGAGGTGATGATGCCAAAAGATAATTATTGTATTTGAATATGAACAATGAAGAGTATATATAGTTAGTGTATACGTTAAAAGAGGTATCCAAGTCAATGGAATATATGACAATGCTGTTATATCTAATTTTACCACTCCAGGTGAATCACACTTGTATGGCCTTCCCCTGTCCCTCTGCAGAATCCTTAGACCCCTTGGACCATTTTTTGTCCTTTGATGTTTCCTTGACCATCCCTAAAAACATGTCAAAATTAATACACACGACTTTTAAACCTATAATAGCGTATATACATGGGTTTGACCCCTAAAACCGCGTACATCGGGATGTGTGCGTAATCCAAATCCTTTTGGAGTTTTCCTTGACATGGATCCGACTCACTTGACTCCTGGCCTTCCATATTCCTTGAGATCGCTCGGATTCGACCTTTCATTACCCCTTTGAAAAGCTGTATAAGAAACTCTTTAGTACATTGAAGGCATAAGAGAGAATTGAGAGCAAAGAAACTATAGTCCATTGTTGCCGGAACTTGTGCTTGAGTCTACATCCCTTTGTCCCTTTGAGCACTTTTGTGTTCTTCCCAAGCTTGCATTTTTCTTATGAGCTTGCTATCGAGAGATGGAGGATTGAGGTGGTGGAGGCCCAAGTGGGGGATTCAGTTTCTCTGATTCGCAAATGTGCCGACAAAGGTTGTATCCATTATAATCTCTGATTTTATATTAATAGAAATATCTTTTCCTGTCCAATAATGTATGTTTGAATGAATATTTTATCCATGGATGGTTTCAAATGCTTATACATTGTTGATTATATATGCTAGAATAGATATAACACCAATATATATAGTATGCTTGTATTGTTTACTTGTTGTTGAGGAAGTGATTTATCAATTCAATCTGAAGTTGAAAAGCTCAACGGGGATCTACTTCAACCATTTGGAATAAGGTACGAGGTCTAATCCTTTAGTGTTAGATATTTAATATCTATTGCATATTGGAAAGGATTGATTTATGGAGTCAAGCTGTCTATTGTGGTACCCCAAGCAATAGGAATTTCTCTTCGTAACAGAATTGGCGACTCCGCTGGGGAGTTCCTAGTAGTTGTCCTTTGGGGGTTTTCTATCGGCATTCAATGACTTTGAATTGCTCTTTTTCTCTTGTTTCTGTGTCGGGTCTGGGGGCATGTTTGCCTGGTAGTGTCTAATTGGTGTGAATTTTGTCTCAGCTTGTCTATTTGCCTTGATTTTTATGCACCTTTCTTCCTGTACATGAGTTTTTAACTCACAGTCGCGTATATATGCGGGTTTCACTGCTATTTCCGCGTACACACGCGGGTTTACTGCGAAGAGTCGCGTATGCCCATAGTTTTTCCTTCTAGAGGAAGATGGATGGTTGTTGGGTGAATTTTGATGATTCCTGAGTCTCCTTTGATACTGCTAGACTCTGTATACACCTCTATTTCTGATCAGAGACGTTTTTTTAGGGTAAATTTCTTTTTTTTGAAGAATGTTCTTGTCATTGCATTTTTGATTTTTTGTTTTGGGATTAGTGCATTTGATTTATTTTACCTTAGTACTTTGCTTGAGTACTGCTTGAGTGTGCTTGCAGAGTCTGGAGGTTGTAGAGCCATTCTTTTGCTTTTATATCTCAATTTTATTTCAAAAAATCCAAAAATATTTGCTTATCATCATGCATTGCATTTTGCATTTTGCATAGTACTTGCACTAGATTTGCTTTGGAGTATTAGTCAAGATTTCATATAGGAAGGCTTGCATTTATCATTTGAAGAAAATTGTGCATTTCACGTAGTAGCATACCCTTTTTTTCATGGACACAATGCATTTGCATTGATTGTTAGGTGTGCATTTTGCTTCGTGTTGTGTCATAACACCATTAGTTGCACGGCCATATACCTCTTTTTGAGTAATAAAGCCAATTAAAATCAACGCTTAATTTAAAATGAACTACACTATGTTATTTGATAGGGTTCACCAACAAGATTAGGTTTTAGGGTCTTGGAATAGTTCATTGTGAGTAAATTCTCCAAGACCACTAAACAACAACATGTATGTGTTTGTCCAGGTGAGTGTGTGAAATTCCTTGGTATAACTAGTGTTTCTCAGGATCCTCCTCTCAAAAGGGAGTTAAGCACGAGGCAGTGTGAGCGGTTATTGATTGGGATGACCCCTAGTCATAACTAAGTAGCACTGGAGATATTTCCAGGATTGTATTCGTATCTGGGGGCTCTTTTGAGAGTTTTGAGATTTGCTACCCTACCCATACGGTTAATCCCGCATGTGACTGTCCACCTGAGCATTGATTATATTTAGGTGACTTTAGTGGCCTTACCTAGGATATTGAGGGGGTACTTTGCAGGGGTTATTCTGTGGGTGTCCCGACCAGGTTGGGGTTGAACAGCACAGTTTCTTTATGCGTTGAAGCTGAGGGACACAATAATTGGTTACGTACCTCTGCTTGTTGTGTATGGGAGTCTCAAGCCTCTCCTAGGCGAGACATACTTGCTTCATTCGGGAGCTCACTTATGCTACCCTTGATTGCTTGTGTTTGGATTTATATTTTCTTGGTGATTGCTCTGTGCACGTTAGCTTGCCTAGGGTTTGCGTAGACAGAGAGTCTTTTATATTTTTTGAGTCATTGTGGATTCAGGTGCGGCTCCTTATCGTTCTCGTCGTTTAGCAGGACTTATGCCTTCTACATCTCCACCTCCTTTGGGAGAGAGAAATAGACAGTCCAGGCGGACTACTTCGCACATTGATTCACACACCATGGGAGACCATATAGAATGTATTCCTGAACCACCTTCTCCCATTCATGTGGAAGATGGGGAGTTTACTCCTAACTATGACTCTTCACTCGACTTTACTGAGTTAGGTCCTGTGATTTCTGAGATAGGAACCTTTCATTATAGACCTACTTACTCTAGGGTTGATTCCCCATTGATGCATCGCTGGTATGGAATGCCGAAGGATGATGAGACTCATTTTGAACCCACGACCACTAGTTATGGTATTTATGGTATCTCTGGTTTTCCCACACATGATTTCACATTCCATGTCGAATCAGAGTTTGATCCTAACACTATGCCTAGGGGAACTCTCATTCCTCACCATGCAGAGAGGTTTGGGAGCACAAGTCACATTGCACCTTCCATCCCGGCAGTGGAAGCTACATCACATATTCCTCCTAGGTCTAGGGTTAGTGATCCTATTAGGAAACCAGATCTGAGACGAGTGACTATAGGGAATAGCACGTACATAATTACTTAGATCCCTTTGTCCTCTGTCCCTGGTTCTTCGAATGTTCACCCTCCACCTCATTCACGTGGTCCTTCGGGCCAGAACGTTGCTACGAGTCATGTCCATACTGCGGTTACTAGACCAGTTGTGTCTCGTGTACATGCACCACTCGTTGTTTCAGGAGGTCATGGTCATACTTCTAGAGGTCATATTCCTACTTCCGGAGTGTATATTCCTACTTACGGAGTGTCTCATGGGACATCTCATGCGATGACTTATGGACCCTATTATGGGACATAGTATGGACATGGTTCTTCGCCTTATGGGTGCGGGTATCAACAACCCGCTTACTCTCCAAATTACAGCTTTGTAGCTCTGAATAGTCAAGGTACACCACACTATGGTGCTTCCATGCCACCCTATATGAGTCAAACGGGAGGAGGGCACTATGGCCAAGGCCATGGTGGTTATGGTAATCAGACCTATGTGAATCAGAACTATCAGGGAGCAGTCCATCGACCTAATCATTCTAGGCTCCCTTTCCTCTCAACATTGAATCTTCATGACTTGTCGAGATTGACGAATGATCCTGTAGCTCATGACCCGGCTTGGCCGGCTGTCCCTACTAAGATTCCCTCGGACATACCCAAATTCGAGGGAAAACCGGGAGAGGATCCGAGCGAACATGTTACTACCTTTCACCTATGGTGCTCTTCGAATTCCTTACACCAGGACTCAATCTGTTTAAGGTTGTCTCAACGCACCCTGGCAGGGCCTGCCGTGAAATGTTATATAGAGCTACCTAGGGGGGCATTCGCTTTGTTCGATGACCTAGCGATGACTTTTCTTAACAACTTCCAGCTACCAATGCATTATGACGTTGGTACTGAACTCTTTTTGACATTTCGGCAGGATAAAGCCACACATATCTCGGACCACGTCCAAGAGTGGCGTAGACAGAAGAGGTTGATTAAAGCCTTTATACCGTCAGAATTCCTCCTCGAATGGTTCCTTAAGTCATTATTGCCATATATAGCGAAGGATGTTTCTACATCCAGAGTGAAAAATGAGGAACAAGCCATTTTTAGGGCGTAGGAACTAGATTTGATTTATGCTCAGTCCGGTTTGTTATATGAGATCATTCCCAATGTTCCGCATTCTAGTTTCGACCCCAAAGTTAAACCTGGACCACATGTCGATGGCATTGTTGGTTGTGCGAATGCTAAACCTATGGATTCAATTGCAAAACAAGTTAGTCAATTGTCAATCAACCAATCTGCTTCGAGACAAGCCATGGATTCGTCTCAACCCGCCCAAACGACGAGTGTGCTTTCAGTGCAATCATCGAACCAGAAGGGTAACCAGCAGCTTGGACGGAATAAAAAGAAGGGTCAGAATAATCGTAAGGGTGGGAATAGGAATGAGAATGCTAATAATAATGACAAGAGCACCCGTAATGATGGGGGGACAAGCAAGATAAACGTAAGGTTAAATTTCCATGCAAGTTGTGTAAGGACGATCACCTTACTTACTTGTGCCCTCATATCGATGAAGCCTCGAGATTCTTGGCACAGGGCCCAACTGTGCTGACTAACCCTTTACCTCACAATCAAAATATGAACTCGAGGACCCATGATCAGTCTGGTGGTGACCAAGATCCGCTGGAGGGTAGTGGTCATGGTTGCATTAACAGGGTACGTGCTACGAAAGTTGTGACCCATGCAAAAGACTATGGTTCGTCACAACCCAGCCCAAGAAAGGAGCTTGATCCACCAGGGACTCCTTTGCGTATTGAAAAACCTGTGGATAAACCTGAAGCTGCACTTCGCATTCCTAAGGGAGTCCTTAAGCGTTCAGGGCACAATCCTAATGCCCGAGCCGCCCAGAACTATTCAGTTGTCGAGGATTTGGGCCACACTCCTTGTGCAATGTCTGCACTGGAAGTGCTTCAGAGTTGTCCTTCGCAAAGGAAGGCTTTGCTTTATTCCCTTGGTGTGAATGATGATAATTATTCCTTCGTGATTAAATTTGAAACCGCAGGACTTCAGCCTCACTTGCCTTACTATGTGTCTCTTTTGATTCGCGTAGAATGTCTTAACATGACTGTCAAGTGCACTGTGATTGACAAAGGCACTGCTGCTTCTGTGATGTCTTTATCCTGTTGGAAGGGTTTAGGTTCCCCTGAGTTGTCTAAATTAGAGACCATGTTAACTTCGTTCGATGGGAGATCGTTTAGGCCACATAGGATCCTTCCTTCCCTTAAGGTCCGTTTGGGAGGGAAGACCATTGCGATAGAGGTCGAGGTGGTTGATGCGCCCCTTGACTACAACCTCTTGCTGAGTAGGAATTGGATGTACAGTATGCAAGCTGTAGCTTCTTCCCTATTTCGCGTTGTATGCTTTCCATTTAATGTGAAGATAGTTATGATTAATCAAACGTCATTCAAGAATCCGTCGGTTACCGCATCTTCGGGAGCTTCAATCTTGATCGTTAAGCACTCTCAGCCGGCAACTGGAAGTGTGCGTGTGGGCATGTATCCATCCCTCATGGGAATTTTTAGTTGTCCTACACTGATCCTTATGATAGGGTCTAGTTCCGGTGAGGCTTCGACGTCTATGAGATCGGTGTCTTTTCGCATGAGTCATATGGAAGATCCTTGGATTCTTCCTACATCGAGTACTCCGAGTGAGCCCATCGTGACAGACGTGTCATTGCCTGCAACTATGGTAGCCTATAAAGCTAATATTGAGTGTGTTACAGAGCCCAGTCCTTCCTCTTCATGACCAGAGGAGGAGGACCCTTATGTGCTGCCTGCATGGGCAGTACAGTCTTCTCACGTGCATGACTGCCTTGATAGTGTTTTCCCTTCAGACGAAGTGATTATTGAGGCCATGTCGGGAGTTGAGCCACCATGGGAAGAACTCCATCATAGATCTTACTTTCTTCCCAAGCTTGGCCGCTTGGAGCATGAGGACTTTAGGGAGGTTCTTAGTGAGAGAATTGGTAGTCCAATGGTTCCATTAAGCTCTCCTGGTCCGATGGCTGAAGCGAACATGGAAAATATATATCCAATGTTTCCTATCAATATCTCTCGCGATCCTGGCAGGATAGAGAGTGTCTATATTGGGGAAGAATGTTCCCATGCTGAGATTCAAGAATACACCGAGCTGTTTAAATAATTATGTGATATCTTTTCTTGGTCTTATGATGAAATGCCAGGTATCGACCCTCGTATTGTCGAACACGAGATTAAGACTTATCCCAACGTTAAGCCTGTTCAGCAACGCTTGCATGCAGTGAATCCTAGGAAAGCACCCATGATTAAGGAAGAGATAGAGAAACTGTTGAAAGTCGGTTTTAGCTATCTCGTTCCCTTGACGGAGTGGGTTTCAAACCCCGTTTCAGAGGATAAGAAGCAAGGAGCGATCCGCATATGTACTGATTTCTATGATTTGAATCATGCCTGTCCTAACGACAATTTCCCCACACCATTTATTGATCAGATTTTGGATGAGTGTGCAGGTAGCGAGGTTTTTTCCTTCATGGATCGCTTTTTCGGATATAATCAGATACAAATTAAACCTGAGGACCAACATAAGACTACATTTATTTGTCCTTGGGGAACTTTTGCATATTGGAAAATGCCTTTTGGCCTTAAGAACGCCAGAGCTACTTTTCAGTGGGCCATGACCTTGATCTTCCACGATCTCAAATCAATTATCGAAGTATTTTTGGATGACCTTGCTACTCATTCTCGCATGAGAATGTGTCATTCCTATCATTTGAGATTGGTGTTCGAAAGATGCCGCAATTATTTGGTCAAGTTAAATCCTTACAAGTGCATCTTTTGTGTGAAGTTAGGTCGTTGGTTAGGATTCATCGTGTCTAAAGAGGGTATAAGAGTCAACCCTTTGAAGGTAGAGGCAATACTTCAGTTGTCTCCCCCGAAAAATATTCGTCATCTTCAATGTTTGCAAGGCATGGAAAACTTCTTACGGAGATTCATTGTCAAATTTGCCAATTTGACTAGAGGCTTCATGCATCTTTTGAAGAAGGACACCACCTTTTGTTGGGATGAGCGAGCCCAGGAGTCCTTTGATGCGCTCAAGCGAGCCCTAGCATTGGCCCCGGTGATTAGTCCCCCAGAATATAGTCGTGATTTTCTACTTTATGTGGCCGCATCCATGGAGACGATTGGTATGGTTTTTGTTCAAGAGGATGAGGAGCTCCAAGAGCATGTCATATACTATCTAAGCTAAAATCTTATTGATGCAGAGATCCATTATTCTCATGTTGAGAAGCTTGCTTTAGCTACCGTACATGCAGTTCAACGGTTGAGACATTATATTCTCCTTCGCCAGACCTTGGTTGTAGCCCATGTCAATTCGTCCTCACTCAAAGGATGATTGTGGGAAAATATAATAAATGGATTGTCATCTTGCAAGAATTTGATCTCAAGTTTGTTTCGGCAAAATCGAAGAAATCGTTAATTTTTGCAGAGCTTATATCGGATTTCCCAAGCAAGGCCGAGGAGTTGGTTTGCGAAGATACGTTTATTGATGAACACATCTTCTTAATCTCAAATTTATACCCATGGTATGGGGATATCATTATATATTTACAAACATTGAAGGTCCCTACTCACCTCTCACGAGATGAACGACGACGATTACATCACGTGTCTAAGAATTACCTCATAGTGGATAACACTTTGTACCGTCGTGGGTTAGATTCCATTTTACGACGTTGTTTAACTCATGAGGAGGCTGAGGTAGTGCTGAATGATTGCCATGGAGGGGCGTGTGATGGTCATTTATCTGGGCTTTCTACAGCCCAAAAAATCTTAAGAGCGGGTTATTTCTGGCTGTCAATCTTTAAGGATTGTATAGATGCGGTCAAGAGGTGCCACCCTTTCCAAGTGTTTGCACGTAATATGCGCTCGAAACCTGCCCCATTACATCCCATCATCACCGCCGATCCCTTCACTAAGTGGGGGCTTGATTTTATGGATTGAAACTCAGCTTCAGTTGGGGGGCATCATCATATCATAGTGGCTGTTGATTACTTCACGAAATGGGCGGAGGCTATGCCTACAGTTAAATCTAACGGTGAGACAGCCGCGCACTTCGTATTCAACCAGATTATTACTCGGTTCGGGATTCTGAAAGAGCTTGTCACTGACCATGGCTCGCACTTTTAGAATCGTATGATGGAAGAGTTGGCATCAAAGTTACGGTACAAACAAGAGCATTCCTCCTCTTACTACCCTCAAGCAAATGGACAGGTAGAAGCAGTGAACAAATCACTTAAATCCATTCTCCAACGAACCATCGCACAAAGCAAGAATAATTGGCACATCGTGTTATATCCTTCTTTGTGGGCGTATAGAACCGCTGTTAAGACTGCCATGGGTGTTTCTCCATATCAACTTGTACATGGAGTGGAGTCGGTATTGCCGGTTGAATGCGAGATTCCTTCTTTGAAGCTAGCCATAGAACTCTTACCAGACACTTCCCCATTGGAGGAGTGTTTGCTCCACCTTGAGAAACTTGATGAGCAGTGTCGAGATGCCTTGGTGGATCTAGAAGTAAATAAACGTTGCGTAAAGGTCCAGTATGATAAGTCTGTCTATCCAAGGAGGTTTAGTGAGAGAGACTTGTTCCTTTTATGGGATCAACCGAAAGAACCCTTGGGGGCAGGGAAGTTTAACCCCATGTGGCATGGTCCTTATGTTGTCAAACGTGTGTTAGAGAAGGGCGCTTATGAGTTAGTGGATTATGAGGGAACGGCCTTGGCGGAGCCTAGAAATGGGCTCTATCTCAAAAAATACTATGCATAATTTTCAGCCAAGGCTGGTTATTGTATATTATTGTACAATTTTGCATAGTTAGGTCTTTTTTTTATAGTAATCGGGTTTGTGATTAGTTTCCGTTTCTTTTGGCAGATGTCAATGGAATCTTCCACCTACATAGGATTCGCGGATGGTGCAAGCCATCACACTCAACACTCAGCCTTTGTTGCTTGGGTGATTTATACTCCTATGGGTCAGGTATTGTCTTCAGGAGGCGTATGTTTACAGCCATCTTCAAACAATGTTGCTAAATATAGTGTCGTTATTGGGCTTCTATGGGATGTCATTTCACACAGCGTTCTCTCTCTTGAGGTAAGTCTTGATTTAGAGTTAGTAGTGTCACAGCTTAATGGTTTGTACCATGTTAGAGATCCGACGTTATTAAGAAGATTCTTACATGTGAGATTATTAGAACATAAATTTGACAATATAACATACATACATATTCCAAGAATTAATAATCAACTTACTGACTTATATGCTAACTACGTTTTAGATTGGCATTTGTTTCATACACAATAAATTCATCACAAACACAAATTTTACACATGTAAATAAATAAACCAATCATCATAAAAAAAATTATAAATATCTAAAATGTGGTAATACATAGTGTCATGATACAAAAATGGGGCTCTCAAGCCACCAAAATATAATACACGGTAATACAAAATGTATCACTCCCAGGTATCTAAGCCTATGGAGAAGGAGGGGGGTTTTGATCATGGAATTTCACTACAGCTCTAGCTAGCCGTCGAAATAATCGCACCCATGCACATGGTACACCCACCACCTGGCACTGCATAGCCTCAGGCAAGTCCTCGACTTGTGCCATGGGAACTTTGTGTGTCTGCCTCACAAAGTTGGTATGAATGCTCTAGAG
This sequence comes from Pseudotsuga menziesii, assembly GCA_001517045.1. NCBI lineage: Eukaryota > Viridiplantae > Streptophyta > Pinopsida > Pinales > Pinaceae > Pseudotsuga > Pseudotsuga menziesii. Next base: position 96,328 of record LPNX010800910.1, on the reverse strand, counting down.
CATCCGCTCTGCATCCACACCCATGATATCATCTCTTCTTCCCCTCCGTCTATGACGAGGGAAGCCTTCAGGCTGCTGTGGTCCCACATCTGCATGCATATGGTAGCTGTCACTATGTATTGTCACCCAAAAACATGTCTTTTGATTCCATATAATCATAAAACACAAAAAAATTAAATAACTCAAAAATTTAAAGAGAGGGTCGAGATTCGTTACCTATGTCACCGTATGCCAATCCTTGTGGTAGCGGCATGTCTGGGTCCCCCCAAAAATATATCCCCACATAGGGGTAGTCATCGATGGCAACTATCTGTCGTCGCCACCACGGAAAGAACTCAGCTGGATAGGGGTTGGACACCCTACCTCCACCCAGTCTGCACATCGCATCCGCCCAACGCCGTTGGGCTGGATTTCGAACCCCGTGTAGAGGAACGTCAACTCTGGGGCTCAATCTTGGAACACGCTCGAAGAAAAACATGCTCAGTATGCCGCTGAAACTGAAGTTTCGCACTCTGCCCATCTTACACTCACTGAGCTGGTGTTTCATGTTGCCCAGTAGTGTAGTGCTCCAGTCATATACCGTGGGTCTCATGCACTCCACTGCATAGAACATCAGAGGCCACGAGGCCTGGTGGAGTGAAGCCAAGCCTGCTATCCTACCCAGTGTTAGTAGGATGGCCTTTAGGCCCAGCACCTGTATGGAGTTAGTAGGGATCTGACTCCCCACCTTCTCCATGTCTGGATAGCAGTACACTGCAATGTACTCATCTATAGTCAGGCCACTTTCAGGCCCACAAGAACGTAGGTTCACTACTTCCCCCCGTCAGGAAAGTACAGTAATAAAGTATATGTCCTCCACCTCTATGGTGAGGGACATCCCATCTATCTGGAATGACTCTGAGTCTGGATCCCAGTAGTCCACCAACATCTGTAATAGTCTTGGTTTGGCCCTTAAGCCACCAAGACACCAAAATTTGTAGAGCCCACATGCACGTAGCGCTTGTTGAGCCATTAGATCGGCCCTTACTGCCTCTTCTACATCACCATGTTCACGTTCTCTCCATTCTAGGACCATCCTGCAAAAAAAATTGGAATTTTTCCCATTAGAATACTTAAAAAACCTCATGCGCAGCCGCATACGCAACTGTTTGCCAAACAGCCATGTATGTACGCAACTTTGAGGGCATTTTCCGCGTATATCCAGCCCTATACGCGGAAAAACCCTCAATTTTTGTGTGGGTCGTAGCGCCTATTTTGGATTGGCTTAGAAATCCCTAATCACCATGGAATTTGATAAAAATTGCATCAAAATGGAAGAGTAGAGCATGGGTAAGTACCTGGAAGAAACGGTAGTGGATTCCGCCGACTGGATCTCCTGGAATTCGCTATTGAAAATCTGAGATCAAATGGATAAAAATTTCAAATGTTTTATAATGTTTTGAATTTTTTACTATTTATAGAAATTTTCAAATTTTTGAAAATTTTTACCCCCTTTCCTATAGTTTGGATCATTTCTAATCCTTTTGGACCGTTTTTGGACTAATTTATGATGTAGGAGACCGTTTTGAGTGCCGTTTTAGCCGTTGGATTGACCCGTTCATGTCGATCTTAGGTATCATGTCTAAACTGGCATATAGGTTAGGTTTCGTCACCGTTTGCATTTTTCATGACCTTGTGACCGTTTCATTATAGCCTTAGGTACGAACCCACTCCATTATGTCACGAAAATTTCTTGTTGTTTTAGAAGTGGCATGATATGAGTGGTAGAGCTTGACCTTACATGGGTACCCTAGTTAGCTCCTGATTTGCATTTGGTGCCCATGCTGACGTTTTGTCCCTTAGGGTGTGGGAATCCATTGTATAGTATTGCCATGACATTTCGCAAGAGCCTGATACTCATGTTGATATTTTGCTGGCCTATTTCCCTCTGGACTCCCTTATGTCAAGTTGTAATTGCATTATCATGAGCTTTTCCTGCCTTATTGAGCTTTATGCCGGCTTCCCTGACATTGAGTTTCAGCCATATAGCCCGAGCTTGTCTCATGTCTAGCCATGCATAGCCATTTTATATATCCTTTGCAGCTTGATTCCCTTTTTACCGGGAGGGGATTTACCCCCGAGTGTTGCTATCCTACACATGTATCCTTGCATTGAGCATAGGTATGTTCCACTGCTTGGAACTAGTTTGTTTGCCCCTATGACACTCGTCTCCTCCTAGTTTGTAACTATAAAGCAGTTTTATTCTTTTTCAAGCTTTTTAAATATTTGAAAAAGTCCAAAAAAATCAATAAACCAAAAAGTCGGACAAGGAAAGATGTTATCTTTGGCAGTTGTTGAGTCGTGTCGCCTTTGAACAGAGCACTGTATATCACATCTGTTGGTTGGGTTTATAGTTTGACTTTAGGAGTTGTACTCGTTTATCTGATTTTATCTCCACCGACTGGTTAAGCTTCTAGTCCCCATGGAGCCTCTGTCAATGCCTCCTGTGTCGCAGAGATGTCCCAGTTTTGTATATCGAGTCTATGTTTCCTTTCTTCATTCACCATTCGCCGTTATGCTCTTGTTCGAAGGAAGTTGAAACCTGAGTTGGCCATTCCTCAATTATCTTGACTTTGCATGTCGGCCATTCCCGGTACAGTTACTAGTTCGTGCACCTTATGATCAAGTCCTTCCACATTATACAGCTTTGCTAAGTACCTCGTGTTGGATGATGGGGGATGCCTTAATGCCCTCCTTCCAGTGGATTTCATCCCATCGACTTCAGATCATTTATTCTGGGATTGGAAGCTAGAGTTGTTTTTGAGTGCCTTGAGACTTGCAGTCATCAGTGGCAGGTTCTCTCGCCATCGAAATTCTTTGGGAATACATCAATGTCCCCTGATCAATGGATCCTCTCAATTGTTCGACTTCAACACATTTATTCACACTTGTTAGTTTGCACTCTAATACCTTGATTCCCATTTTCATTATCGGTGGGTGATCTCGCATCTATTAACGGTATACATCAATGACCGGTAATCAGACGATGGACTACTATGTTCCACCTCGACACCTCTATTCACATAGTAGGACATGTACTCATAGCGGTTTGTGTAGAAGACCTTCCAGATTGGTGGCATTTCTTATATGCTACCTCCTTGATCATGCCAGTGTTCATGAGATTTCAACTCCCGTGACTTGATTCTAGTATATGTCAGACATTTCTAGCTATTATGGAGATCTTGATCCATTATATATCTTTAGCCATTATGGAGATCATGATCCTTTGATATCTTCATCATGGAGATTCTGATCTATGTATATTGTACGTGGTGATGACCACTTATGTGATATCTTGTATCATGCCTATTCATGGCCATTGTACTCTTATGCATCTGGGACTGCTATATGTATTTGTAGTTATGTGCAGAGTTGTATCATTGTACTATGTCGATTGGGTGGTTGGTCTTCCATTTGGGATCCTTCATCACTCCACTTCTGGGATGGACTTATAATGTATTTCGGCCATCGTATGACCCCTCTTCCCTCACACATTAGGGGGCATCTGTTATAGCTGATTTTACCACTATAGGTGAATCACACTTGTATGGCCTTCCCCTGTCCCTCTGCAAACTCCTTAGACCCCTTGTACCATTTTTTGTCCTTTGATGTTTCCTTGACCATCCCTAAAAACATGTCAAAATTAATAGACGCGACTTTTAAACCTATAATCGCGTATATACACGGGTTTGACACCTAAAACCGTGTACATCGGGATGTGTGCATAATGCAAATCCTTTTGGAGTTTTCCTTGACATGGATCCAACTCACTTGACTCCTGGCCTTCCATATTCCTTGAGATCGCTTGGATTCGACCTTTCATTACCCCTTTGAAAAGCTATATAAGGAACTCTTTGGTACATTAAAGGCATAAAAGAGAATTGAGAGAAAAGAAACTATAGTCCATTGTTGCCGGAACTTGTGCTTGAGTATACATCCCTTTGTCCCTTGGAGCACTTTTGTGTTCTTCCCAAGATTTCCTTTTGCTTGTGAGCTTGCTATCGAGAGATGGAGGATTGAGGTGGTGGAGGCCCAAGTGGGGGATTCAGTTTCTCCGATTTGCAGACGTGCCGATAGAGGTTGTATCCATTGTAATCTCTGATTTTATATTAATAGAAATATCTTTTCCTGTCTAATAATGTATGTTTGAATGAATATTTTATCCATGGATGGTTTCAAATGCTTATACATTGTTGATTATATATGCTAGAATAGATCTTACACCAATATATATAATATGCTTGTCTTGTTTACTTGTTGTTGAGGAAGTGATTTATCAATTCAAGTTGAAGTTGAAAAGCTCAACGGGGATCTACTTCAACCATCCGGAATAAGGTACGAGGTCTGATCCTTTAGTGTTAGATATTTAATTTCTATTGCATATTGGAAAGGATTGATTTCTGGAGTCAAGTTGTCTGTTGTGGTACGCCAAACCATAGGAATTTCTCTCCGTAACAAATGCTATTAAAATTTTGGGTACAACCTTCTAATTTGTTTCACTTATGTATTGCTAGGCTATTAAAATCTTGGGTACACACTTCTAATTTGTTTTCTCTTCTGCATTGCTAGGCTTTGCTACTCCTGACCGTGTCTTAATCCTCCCACTTGCATAATCTTTTGTCTTCCTTTCAATAATGAGGATTCATTTCCCTTAGTTTCTATTACTTCTCTTACCTTTGGTTTAGTCCATAGTACATAAATAACTTTTACCATTTCTTAATTGTGCTTAAATAGTCATATATGTTTATGATTTTTGTGGGAATTTAATAATCTTAATGCCTAGTTGTGTAATCAACTGAGCATGCAACTCTGAATTTGGATTTTATTTATGTATTATTTCCCAATCACATCAATATTTGGATAAATATCGGTTAAGGTGCAAGCACATGTCTACAAATTGTTCTCTATCTTGAGCACATTTGAGTAATTTGAGTAGGGGCTTTAAATAAAAGTTAAGGTTAGGTAGGAGATTTAAATAAAAGTTAAAGATCAAAACAGAGCTCGTAAAGAAAATATAATTTTCCTTCGATTCTCAAATATGATGGAGTAAGTCATTTTTTTATTGGACTATTTTGATTTAGCTTGTCTCGTAATGAACTTAAATGAAGGAAGATATGGCTGGGGAATAGGCTTCTTGAATGCAATGTTGTAGGTTTTTTTTCTCAATCTAAATTTTATTTTATTTTGAGCAAGCTTTATGGGAATGCTTCATGAAAAAAAAACTCTACTGATCTTAAAGATAAAGGCTTGTTTTGTTTTTCATTGTATACTTTTGTCTACTTCAAATCTTAGTAATCATCATCAATTTTCTTCTTTAATTTTATTATTGTTAATGTGAAAAGAGTATTAGGCCAACTTTATTCACTTAACTTGTCTATAGATTTTTTTTATATGATTAATTTCACTTGTATAAGAAAGAGAAATCAATCTCTGCTTTCCAAAACCATTTGATGGTAATATTTTTGTATTTGAAATTGTTTTTTTTTTCTCCATCCTTGTCACTTTAGTTTTAGTATGAATAACTGAATTTTAGAATTGAGTTTTTATGTTTTACCTTTTTCTGGTTCAGTATGAATTCAGTGCTATTTTCTAATGATGATCATTCGTTTCAAGTGATACCAAATAAAGAATTAGCTTGTCATGAATCCAAGGTTCTGTGACTGCTTACAAGTTTGGATGGCAGTTTTCCCACTCATGGATTCTCCTAGAGCAATGCATTTTTAAGACTTCAGATTTGTGTTCTTTTATCTTAACCATCCTTTTTTTTCCTTTACGACATGATTTGTGGGTTTCTGGATATCATAGTTTTTCTCAATGTGGACTCTATTTTGAGCAAGTTTTAGGGCAATGATTGGGAGGTAAAACTTTGAGCAAGTAATATGAAGGCCAACAGTGTTTTATTTCCAATGTTTAGGTTTTTTTAGATCTTACTAATCACCATCAATTTTATTTACTATGTTTTGTGCATGTTAATAAGAAAAAGAGCTTCAAGCCAATTTTTTATACACCTGACATGTTTATGCAGGTATGCACTTCTCTTTTTTATTTGAATCTTTTTCTTTTTTCTTCTTTCCTTTGTCCACTTTGGTTTCAATGTGAAGAATGGGATGTTCAAATGGTGTTTTTTTTTTCTGGTTTCTTGTTTAGTTTGCATTTAGTGTTATGTTTAAATGGAAATCATTTATTTCAAGTGATTCCAATTTAGTAGTTAATTTGTCATGGATCCAAGGTTATTGTGAGTTGTTACAATTTTTGAATTGCAGTTTTCTAATCATGACTTGAGTTTTCCACTCCCGACTTAGCAAGTCTGAGAGGTTGGCGACATGGGGTACTATGTAAATCACCTCTCTTCTAATGGGATAAACAATAAAATTCTATGTTCAAATATGCATGCCTTAAAGAATAGGCATACTATACTCTCCAAGACATACTATACTATCAAAAAACAACCTTTACTTTCATTCTTATAAGCTCAAATTGAACGGGATAACATGAATCAGGGTAGATATATTTATATAATTCTTTAATGATGCTTTATTTCATAGTATCCTAATTTGGTTGTATTGGACTTTCATGTACTAAAATTCAGAACAATTCATAACTCGTCGAATATTCAGTGTGTTGGAAATTTGGACAATATTAAGAAGGGGGGGTGAATCAGTATTATTAAAATTTATCAATTAACACCACTTTTAATTTATTCATTAACAGACATGATCAACAAGACACAAGAAACACAACTTTTATCGTGGAAGCCCAATTGGGAAAACCACCAATATTTCCTATTACTGCAAAATTATGTTTACAAATAGTTTTTGCTTGCTCCTTCAAACAAGGATGGCACTGCATTCTATTTACCAACAACTACTGGAAGGAGGATATGACACCCTGGTTTATCATCTACAACTGAAAGGATGCTTCTATGCCATATTTACCAACTAATATTGGAAGGAGGCTACGACCCCCTAGTTTATCAGCTACAACTGAAAGGATTCTTCTACACCCTATTTACCAACTACTAATGGAAGGAGGATATGACCCCCTTTCATGCATATAGCCTACCCTAGCACCACCCCACCCCCCTATTTTTTATTTTATCATACTTCCATATCTCCTTATATCTTTAATACTGTCACCGGTTACTCATTACCTTCTTGGTCTATGCTCTTCTACTACTGCATAGATCTAGACGAAAAAGACAACTTCCCAAAATCAAAATATTTGCTTATAAATACCTTTAACATCATTAATCTTTCTTTACCAACGTATATCTTCACTCTAGAGTTTCACAGTTGTGCCCTTTCAATCTGGAGATGTGCTTCTTCATGAAACACATCACTTCATAACACGTGCCTCTTCATCAAATGTGTTTCCTACGTCTCTCTTTAATTATTTTTAACTCTATTTAAATTCATCACTTACGGCCTTCTGCAATTTCCTTTCTGCAACAACCTTTACACATTGAACTTTCCACATCTACATTTCCGCAATTACCTTCCGTAATTAACTTTTTGAAATTCTGGATTACAGATTGCGGACAATTACATTTCTGCAATTATCTTTCCGCAATAATCTCTCCACAGCAGACCTTCCTATAATGACCTTTCCGTAATAGAAAACTCCTTCCTTCTGCAATTGTGGATTGCAGGTTGCGGGTATACATTTCGATTTTTCTTGAAATTGCTTCCGCAATTCGTCTTCCACATGAATTCTTCCACAATTTGTGAATTGTGGGTTCTCTTTTCACAAATTCTCAAAAAAGACTTCCGCAAATCTCTTTCTGCAACACTGTGAACCGTCAATTGCTTTGTGGAATCTACCTCGTTCGTTGATTAGTTATCAAACATGAAACTTCACTTTGGCACTCTAGAATGTTATCTTCCACGCACATTTACTTTGCGTAGCATTTTCCTTTCGTCGATATATTTTCTTGATACGATCTGAGCTATCAATCCTTTACTAAATAAGTTGACTGCAACTCCATGATTCTGCGTTGATTTATCAGAGGATCGATCAAGCTCGATCGGACTTCGTTGGACTTGATCCCCTCGCTAGATCCCCTCATGTGTCTTTCCAGCCTCATCACATATGCCACATCATTATGTATGCCATGTCATCACTTCCTTTGTTATTCATTTATCTTATGTCCTTGGTCATTCCTTTGTCATTACTAAACTCCTTTGACATCAATGACAACTCCATTCAACATTCTCCCCCTTTGGCATTGATGGAAACATCAAAACATTCTCCCCCTTTGACAACAATGACAAAGGATAACCTATTATGCCTTTCCAGTCCTTTTTTATTTTAACTTGACTTCGTATTGACCATTGTGTTATGATCTGGTTAACATTTTCCTTCTTGCAACAAGTTATTTGAATGAGAACCTGGATGATAAATTCATAAACTCCCCCTATCACAGTGCTTCCTTCTGTTCAATTAATGAGTCTCTTCTTAGTTAATTCAAGCCAATGTGATGGTCATATTCATAATATCAAATTGTGACAAAGTTATACTCATTGTTTTGTTTGTGAGTTATTTCATTCAACCCTTAGTTTTCTTACATAGATTTCTCTTTCAAGATGCATCATATGGATTTTTCTTTTTGAAAGAGTCTTCAATACTATGAAATCAATTTATTATCCATATATCTGTGTTCCTTCGCAATCTTCAACTGTTGAAGTTCTGGTTGAAGTCCCACATAATCTACAAAATTTGAATCTATAGCTTTCTCCTCTTGATTCCTAGGACACAATCTTACTGCTATTTTTACTCATCCTGGAACTTTCCAATAAAAAGAATTATTGTTCATAATTTCCCTATCAGGCAGTCCTTAAGATTGTCTAAATGGTATCCTTCATATCTGTTCTTGTATTAATCTTTACAGGATCTCACCAACCATGAAAACATGATTATCAAATCAATGTAATCAAATGAATACTTTTAGGTTGGACAAAGTTTTTTTTTTTCAATCTGTCACTTCTATACTTATTTTTTAGGAAGATATATTTTTACCAAGTATTTCTTATGACTCTTATTCTTTTTGTTTTGATGGTAACATCAAGACATTCCTTTCTTCTTTCCAACTGATAGTTTTCAAGTACAATCTGCAATTTTTTGATATTAACTCCCCCTGAGTATATGATCCATTCTAATGCTAATTTCAGGGTTCTCTTTAGGTCATGAGAGACATTAGAAAATAATTCCAGCATCATAACTATATTCTTCTTCATTGTAATAACCCGAAAAATCGTAAAAATTTAAAAAAAATTAAGTGACATAAAATGTCTAAAGTCGCAACTAAGTAACTACTAATCGTTAGCGGAATAATGAAACAGTTTATAAAAGAACATGGGATTGCTTCTTGAAAAGAACCTGTAAACTAATGGATGTAATCTTAAACACCTATGTACAATTGGTGCCAACACGAATTGGGGTGGCCATCTCTCCTCAGATTCAACTTGAAACTATACAGGTAAGGCTTACCCTTAACTCGGTTTTTACATTAGTTTTCTTATAAGGGTTTTTACGAATTTTAAGAAAACAAAGGATTTATAATGATACGTTTTGAATCTTGCAGGTCCTTGCTCCCGGTTCCAACTCTGTAGGTGAAAGCGAGCTCACCCTTCAGTTTTACATGAGCATACAAAATGGTAATCCCGGGTTCCAATGAGGGGTTCTTCCTGTATGACGTTGTGGTTGTTGGAAGTTGGTTCTTGCAGTTGAAAAGACATGACCTTGGTTATCTGTTAGCTTAAGTTTCAAATATTGTTTGTTAATTGTAAAAGTTTAGAAACCCTTAGAGGGTACTTTGTGCAGGGGTGAAGAAGGCTCTGGTAGCCGTGATGTAAATTGGTTTTTATTTTTGTTTTCTGCCTTACAGCCTGAACAATGTAATTTCTTCTATTTTAAAACAACAGAGCTCAGCTCTAAACTCAATGAGGCTGTCGAACTATGTCTAGTTTATTTTAGTTTTTATAATAGATTCTAGAAGGTGAGAAAAGACTGTGAATCAGTCTGGATTTGCAAATGATTTAAGGTTTTTACCTGTTAGTAAAGAATGGTTACTGTTTGATTTATATATTTTGCACAGATCAGTCTGGTTAACGAGCCTGAGCCTCGACCTTTAGTTCTAAAGGCTATAAGCCATACCTTCTTATTTGATTTTGTTTTTAATAATTTGTTTATGTAATATTTTAATTATTATCCTATATCTATAAATATTTCCAGTGCATAGTTAATGGAAAATTTATTGTATTTAAGAGTAATATTTTACTCTGTTTTTGGTTCAAAACGGTTAATTTTTAAGTGTACCCTACAGTTCGGGAATAAATATATTTTTACAAGGAAAGATTCAGAGCTCTCTTTTATTATTTCTTTTAATAAATTTTACAGTTGTTTGATTTTTATAAAGAAATTTTTTAGGGTAAATTCTGCAGAATTTGAGAATAGGTTATGTTTATCTTTCAAAACCTAGGTAATTGTATTTAAGTTATTGTAGGGACTTCTATATTAGATAAGAGATACATAGTGTCTGAAAATCAAATGTTACAAAAATGTTTTGAAAATTATCTTTACCTGGTTCCTAGATGATAGCATGTTTACTATACCTATGTTTATTTATTAAACTATAAGTTCCATGTTTTATAAAGAATACTAGTATTAGAATAGTTCTATAACTAATATTATTACTAAATGTTTTTACATACCTATCTTTTAGTTCTTATCTGAAGTAAATACATTTAATGCAGACATTATTTACTACTTCTTTACAAAATAAAATCATAAGCAAACTAGAGCAGAATGTAGTTACATTTTTTTATTCAAGTGAAAAGAATCATCATATTTACCTAAACACCCAGCTGTACTAGAGTGCTTCCTGAGCCAGGTGTGGAAAAATATAGTATGGAATTCTATTTCTATCTGTTTCTCATTTTGCATATTTATTAGTATTTCTAACATAATCTACAAATTACCAAGTCTATCATTACACAGTTACTCCTTTCTTCATAAACCCTAATTAAATACTAGCATGCATGTATTTAAAAACTAGTAACCATTTTACTGAAGACAGTAAATAAATATAATAACATGAAAAAAAATAGAACCTATCAATGATAAGGCAACAACAGCTTAAGGAGGCTGTTCCTCCCAACCAATATCCTGGAGAACGCTCAGACAACTCTTCCTCAGGACCCCCAAGCCTGTTCCTGGCCCTCTTGGTAGAGTACTGGGTGGAGAATATGACCTTAAGACCTTATGTCACCTGAGTGGTCCAATTACCTCAGTAATTCAAATTTTCTCACAGCAATAAGAACTTCAGCCTAATAGCTGCAATAAGTTTAGTCTCAGCAGTTAACCCCTCAAACTCACTTCAGTAATCCCCTCCATCGAATTTCTCTTTAGTAAATTCATTTACCCTGAATGGTCACCTCTCAGAATGAGCAACCTCAGCTGTCTTCAATGGGAATTTTTATAGAGATGCCTAGGTCTTTCGGGTCAGTTTTCATTTAATGAGCCGCCTGCTCCAATTCCACTTTCTTGGGGAATCATGACCACAAATATAGGTAATTTTCCACCTGCAACAGTTGGAAGTAGTTTGAGGATGTTGCCACTTGTCAGTGTACTCTCCACCCAGTCTCCTCCACCAATTGACCAGTAAACACTCTTTTAACAGCTTCCCTAAGATGTTGTCTCATCATTTATTTATTTATAAATAAAATATTCTGAATTACATTAATTATTCTTGACCCTACTTGGTCATCAATTACAAACTTAGCATAAAATATAACACAATGTTCCTCAAATAACATTAAATTGTTTTTGCAAATTGGGGCATGTGACATACACACCCCCTTAAATTATAACATCGTCCTCGATGTTATTTATTATTCGTCCTCAGAGTTCCCCTGAAATAGAATTGGATATTCATCCCGCATATGAATTTCCAAATCCCAAGTGGCTTCCTCTGGACTAAGGTGCTTCCATTGCACCTTCACCTGACCAATGGTGCGGTTCCGACGCGAGATCTCCCTCCGCTCAAGGATACAATCCGGTTCCACCAGAAAATCTCCTTTGGGTTCCACCTGCACATCATTCCAATTAATAACATGAGTAGTATCATGTACATATTTTTTTAATACAGAAATATGAAAAACATTGTGAACTCTTAAGTTCGATGGTAGAGCTAACTGATATGATACTTGTCCAATCCTGGACAGTATTTCAAAAGTACCACAATATCGAGGTGCTATCTTGGCACAACTACCCAGCCTCATAGAACTCTTTTTGGGTATCACCTTAATGAAAACTTGTTCGCCTACCTAGAAATCCTTTGGAGTTCGTTTAAGGTCTACTTGACTTTTCTGTCGGTCTTGAGCAATTTTTAAATTACCTTGTACATGTTTTACAATTAATTCCATTTCTTTAAATAATTCGGGTCCTAATACTAACCTGTCCACTGGATTACTCCAAGAGATGGGAGTATTACATTTCCTTCCATACAAAATTTCGAAAGGACTATACCTAGTTGAAGCTTGATAATGATTATTGTAAGCAAATTCTACCAGGTATAAATAATCTTCCCATCTACCTGGCTACTCCTTTACGTACATTTTGAGTAGATCCTCCAATACTTGATTTACTCTTTCAGTCTGTCCATCATTTTAAGGATGGAAAGAGGTACTAAAGTTTAATGTAGTATTTAATCATTTAAACAAAGATCTCCAAAAATTGCCTGTAAATTTAGGGTCTCGGTCTGAAATTATCACCTTTGGTATTCCATGCAATTGAAAATTTTATTTTAAGAAAATATCAGCAATATTTGTAGCTTTATAAGTAGTTTTTACATGTATAAAGTGGGCTGCTTTACTCAATTTGTCAACCACTGCCATTATTGAGTCATTTAAGTTCTGATTTCTAGGTAATCTAGTAACAAAATCAAGGCTAATTATCTCCCATTTCCAGCTAGGGATAGGCAATGGATGAATTAGCCCAGCTAGATGCTGATGTTGATTTTTTACTTACTGACATTCAAAGCATCTAGCAATATATTTTGCCAGTTCATTTTTCATGGTTGGACAGAAATAATCTTTTCTTAGCATGGTTATATTTTTCTGATAACCTGGATGCCCTGAATAAGGAGTTTTATGAATTTCGTTTAAAATTAATAGCTTAATCTTAGGTACATTAGGTACGTATAATCTATCTTTATACAGTAATAATCCTTTTTCATTCAATTTGTACCCTGTACTTCGACTTTCTATTAAATTATCTTTTACTTGTGTTTGTAATTTTCGGTAATTTTCATCTTGTTCTATTCCAGCTTCAAGTTGTTCTTCCAAGTCTGTTGTATAAGTGCTAATAGCTGCTGTAAAATTCAGCTTTGCATTTCTACTTAATGCATCAGCAACTTTATTCTCCTTTCCTTTGATGTGTTGAATTTAAAAATCGTATTCACTTAGAAAAGCTAGCCACCTAGCTTGCCTAGCATTCAAGTTAGGTTGATCTAACAGGTATTTCAATGCTTTATTATCCATCATTAATATAAACTTCCTTCCAATTAAATGATGACGCCACATCTTTAAGGCATGTATGACAGCAGCTAATTCTAATTTATAGGTTGCATAATTTTTTTCATGAATCTTCAGTTTCCTGGACTCATAAGCAATGACATGTTCTTCCTGAGTCAATACTCCACCTAAACCGTTATTGCATGCGTCAATACATACTATAAAATATTTATTATGGTCAGCAATTCTTAAAATTGGTGTGGTGGTTAATAATGTTTTTAAATTTTTAAAACTATCTTCGCACTTCTGATTCAAATCAAATTTCTTCCCCTTTTTCTGCAAAGAGGTTATAGGATTTGAAATTCTTGAAAACCCTTCGATGAACCTCCGGTAATAACCAGTAATCCCCATGAATGATCGAACGTTAGTTACATCTTTTGGGACTAGCCAATCTTCAATTGCCTTTATCTTTTTGAGGTCAACCGAAATTCCTTCTTTAGTCACCACATGACCTAAATACTGGATTTTATGTGTAAAGAAGTCACATTTACTAAATTTCGCAAAAAGTTGATGCTCTCGTAACTCTTGCAAGACGATTTTTAAGTGTTCTTTATGTTCTTTAGATTTTGAGTAAATTAATATATCGTCAATAAATATGACCACAAATTTATCCATATATGTGTGCATTACATTATTCATTAGACACATAAAAATAGTTGGAGCATTAGTAAGCCCGAAAGGCATAACAACAAACTCGTAATGTCCATATCGAGTTCTAAAGGTTGTTTTAAAGATGTCTTCATCTTTAATTCGAACCTGGTGATATCCAGACCATAAATCAATCTTTGAAAACACCGTGGCTCCACGTAGTTGATCAAACAAATCATCTATGCAAGGTAACAGGTATATGTTCTTGATAGTCATTTTATTTAATTGACGATAATCTATACATAGTCGTAGAGTTCTGTCCTTCTTCTTAACAAAGATGATAGGTGCCCCCCAGGGAGACACACTGGCTCTAATGTAATTCTTATCAATAAGTTCTTTTAATTGTGACTTAAGTTCATTTAGTTCTAAAATATTCATCCGATAAGGGGCTTTTGAATTGGGCATTGCACCAGGTACCAGCTCAATAGTAAAATCTAATTCCCGTTTCGGAGGCAGTCCCGGAATTTCTTCCCGAAATACATCTGAATATTCCTTTAGAATCGGTATATCTTCCAATTTTAATTTATCTATGTTGTTCATGTTTTGTTCATCGATTACTCTTACTGCATAATCCTTACAGCCTTTCCTAATAGCTCTCTTAAGCTGCAGAGCAGAGATCTGCATTACGGCTGTTTTCCTAGGGATTCCCTTTACACTCATTAACTTTCCATCGGTATTTATGCAAGTAAAGGTTTTATCAAAGCAATTCAAGACCACCCTATGCTGCTCTAACCAATCCATACCAATTAATATATCATATGAACCTAAAGGTAGTACATTGAGCTTCACAAAAGTTTCAAACCGATCCATAGTTACTGCACAATTCTTTACAAAGCTAGTCACCTTTCTCTTTGCACCAGTAGCTAATTGAACTAACCAAGAACTTGCAAACTTTTCAAATGGAAGCTTACACTTTTCTACCAATTTAGGAGAAATATAGCTTAAACTAGCTGCTAGATCAATTAAAATAGATATAAGTATTTGATTTATCTTACCTTCCACTTCCACCATGGAAGTTTGGTAGTCTGCTTGCTAGTTCTCTAATGCTGCATTGATCCTGGGCATTGTCCTCATTAGATCACCAACTATCATCACCTCCTGTTTTGTGTATATGTTGCTAACAGTCTTCTTCCAATTGGGGCAGACTGATGCATAATGCATACCATTGCATTCCCAACACTTTATGGGTTCCTTTCATTCAAAGTTCTTTGTATAGTTACTATGGTTGTTAGCAGATTCTTTATTCCTTTGATTATTCTGATTGGCCTGTGGATTACTTTTATTCCCTTTGAAATTCTTACTAGGAAAATTTCTTGTGTTATTATTTTTAGAATTTCAATTAGGTACAAACTCTTTCTTCTTTTGTTCAAAGTTATTATTCCTTTTGGCCTTCTAGTTGGCCATACTCTCCTTTTTACGATTCTGTTCATAACAGAAATTCGCTTTTCTCATTGCTTCTTCTAGAGTTTTCGGATTGTCATACTCAATCCTATCCTTTATATGATAAGGTAAACAACTGAGAAATTGTTGTACCTTAGGTTTCTCGTCCACAATATATGGCACATACCTGAGCAGACTTAGAAATTTACTATTTAGTTCTTTCATATTCATTGTACCCAGTATTAACTCGTATAATTCCTTAGCCCTTTCCTCATAATACTGTTCAGATAAAAATTTCTTTTTGAAATATTTCTTGAATGTGCTCCAATTTATGTTTTTCTCCCTTATGCCTTTTACTCTTTCTAAGTCCTGCCACCATATATCATCTTTTTCCGTAAGATTATAAATAGCCATCCTGGCCTTCAGTTGATTAGAGTAGTTATAAATTTGGAAGTATTTCTTCATCCCGGATAGCCAGGATTCTACTTCTTCCCCCTTCTCAGTTTCTCCATTAAATTTTGGCGGCTTGATCTTCTTGAACTCCCCATATATTTCTTCATAAGGTTTATAATTTCATTTCCTAGTATGGTTGTTATCTTCACTACCGTCACTAGTATAATGAGAGTTTTGTTTATATAAATCACCATGTACTTCGGAAGATGAGCTACTTTCGTTTTTAACGTGTTTCGCCTTTTTATGCTTATGCTGATAACCTATATCTTTAGACTCAATTCTTTTACCATTTCCCTTAGTATGAAATATTTCTATTAAGATCTGATTTAGCTCCTTTTGAGCTCTCAGAATCCTCTCATTTTCTTTCTTAACTAATTCCATCTCTGATTTTAATTCTTAAACTATTTGTAGTAGTTCGAAATAATTATTGGTTATATATTCTTGTATAGGTTCTTTTTGAAGATTATCTCATTCAGTGTAAGGCGATTCCTCATCCGCATGTTCTTCCAATCTATCCATACCTGTCATTAGCTCAGAAACAAAATTCTCTATGTGTATCATTCAAAGAAAACAACATTAGCATATTTATTTAAATTTACTGTTCCACATTATAAGCAAGTTGAGCTACATTCAGGACTAGTGTTTGAACCTTGTGCTCTGATACCACATGATACCACATGTAATAACCCAAAAATTCGTAAAAATTTAAAAAAATTTAAGTGACATAAAATGTCTAAAGTCGCAATTAAGTAACTGCTAATGGTTAGCAGAATAATGAAATAGTTTATAAAAGAACATGGGATTGCTTCTTGAAAAGAACCTGTAAACTAATGGATGTAATCTCAAACACCTGTGTTATTACTATTAATGACTTAACTGCTTTAATTCTATCAGAGTTAGAATAGGACTTGCATTTGGCTGTTGCTCGATATACTGATGATTTACTTTTGTCAAGTAGGTAAGAATTCTTGTATGAGATAGAGGCTTACTTAGCGTTCTACTAACGCAATTGGATTATTGGTTCCTCACACATTTAGCAGGTAAGCGTAAGATCCAGTAGGTGTTATTAAAAAAAAATGTCGAGAAACTACTTCTATAGCATGGTTAAGATGCTAGTTTTAGAAAAGGCTTAAATATGTTGCTTGACTTCAAGGAGGTAAAGTTAATTACTTTCTGTCGTTATAAATCCCAAGATAAAAGTATAATAAGTTGCATTAGCATAGTTATAAAATGCTTCCTAGTTATTATGCCGATGAAAAAATCAAGTTACTG
>LPNX010800910.1:9026-78513 GCA_001517045.1 Pseudotsuga menziesii | reverse complement strand
ATGTGGTCACTTTCGAAAAATAATAAATAATTGTATAATGCGAAAAAAATTAACAAAAAAATATGCACATCACACTGCATTTTATGTAGATCATGCTCATTTATTTATTTTTTTTAAATTATTAATGCAAGATTGAATTACTCTACGTGGACACGAGCCACTTATTAGCTTCTTCAAATTTTTAAGGTCACACAGTTCATTAAATGCAAAAATTCACACATTAAATGACATCGGAATATTTTTTAAAAAATATCACTATGAAGCCAACATAATATTCTACAATTTGTTTTTTTACTGCAAATCAAAATTCACATGGCATATATGCATTTTGAGGGCTTCTATCTAGCACATGAGTAAAAAATCAGGTTTTCATCGCCAAATTTGGCCAAAAAGTGTTACCCATCTTCATGGAATCACCCTACTGTTTCTTTTTAGTTCAAAAGCACCAAAATACTTTTATATAAATCCAACTTGTTCTGGATGTTAGCTTAAGATGCACTTATGGTACTCCGTCTTTTGCTTAGTTGGAGCATACAACGGATTCTAGTTCTGATCATCAATAAAATGAATTTTAAACAAGAACTACTTAGTAGTTCCTAAACCATCATCCTAGCCTACTTTTGTTGAATAAGACTTACTCTAAACTCCTACGACTTAACATCCAAAGGTGTATATTATTTTACCTTAACCTAGATCTTTCATTAACTAAGGATGTTCTCTTATTTACTTTTATAACCATCTTCCATTTACAACTGGAATGCACCTTTAGCTATGACTAAGACTTTATGCAAACTGATTAGTGGTCTTTGCATTATCTTTATACAATATCCTAGCAAATGAATAAAAAGGAAATTAATTAAAACTTGGAATAGTCTATAATACTTTGTATCATAAGTTATGGTTTAAAACCTATGCTTTGCTAATCTATATGGCATAATATATAACATTGGCAATCATAACACAAAGTATGGTTTAATGATTAAAAGTTGATTGGAAAAATCTTATTGTTGCAGCGCTAACTATGGAACTTAACCCACGCTTGAAGAAATATTTGGAAGGGAAGTGGAATGATTACAACCACTCAAGGGTTGACTTAAAGCTTTCAAACCCTATTCATTTGCATTGCAGACCGAGGGTTTCTCCTTCTTGTTGGTCAAGCTGAGAGCTCGCGGCCATGGAAGACCTGTAACCACCTTTGGAATTTGGCATTTCCCCTCCATTTTCTACGCTGTGACTGTTGAGAGAGGTCGTTAATGGTTTTTGTCTTTTACGGGTGGAAGTAGTTATAGTAAGAGTGGAAAGTGGCTTTTCTTTATGGCTCAAGGGTTGTTCTTGTTTTTAACCTGCAACTAAACATTCATAGCGTATGCCTTCATATGGTTGAGTCAATTTGCTTATGTTTCCTTCGCAAAGGTGACTCCCAGTCTTCTTGTCTTCCGTCATGGTGCCAACACGACCTGGGGTGGCCATCTCTCCTCGGCTTCAACTCGAAACTATACAGCTAAGGACTTACCCTTAAATCGGTTTTTAGATTAGTTTTATTATAATGGTTTTTATGATTTTTAAGAAAAAAAAGGATTTATAATGATATGTTTTGAATCTTGCAGGTCCTTGCTCCCGGTTCCAACTCTGTAGGTGAAAGCGAGCTCACCCTTCAGTTTTACATGAGCATACAAAATGGTAATCCTCGGTTCCAATGAGGGTTTCTTCCTGTATGACATTATGGTTGTTGGAAGTTGGTTCTTTCAGTTGAAAAGACACGGCCTCGGTTATCTGTTAGCTTAAGTTTCAAAGCTTGTTTGTTAATTGTAAAATTTTAGAAACCCTTAGAGGGTACTTTGTGCAGGGGTGAAGAAGGATCTGGTCATGCCGTGATGGAAATTGGTTTTTATTTGTGTTTTCTGGCTTACGGCCTGAATAATGTAATTTCTTCTATTTTAAAACGATAGAGCTCAGCTCTAAACTCAATGAGGTTGTCAACCTCTGTCTAGTTTGTCTATTTTTTAGAATAGATTCCAGAAGGTGATAAAAGACTATGAATCAGTCTGGATTTGTAAATGATTTAAGGTTTTTACCTGTCAGTAAAGAATGGTTACTGTTTGATTTATATATTTTGCACAGATCAGTTTGGTTAACGAGCCTGAGCCTCGACCTTTAGTTCTAAAGGATGTAAGCCATATCTTCTTATTTGATTTTGTTTTTAATAATTTGTTTATGTAATATTTTAATTATTATCCTATATTTATAAATATTTCCAGTGCACAATTTATGGAAAATTTACTCTATTTAAGAGTAATATTTTACTCTATTTTTGGTTCAAAAGGGTTAATTTTTAAGTGTACCCTACAGTTCGGGAATAAATATATTTTTACAAGGAAAGATTTAGAGCTTTGTTTTATTATTTTCTTTTAATAAATTTTACAGCTATTTGATTTTTATAAAGCAAGTTTTTAGGGCAAATTCTACAGAATTTGAAAATAGGTTATGTTTATCTTTCAAAACCTAGGTAATTGTATTTAAGTTATTGTAGAGACTTCTGTATTAGATGAGATATACATAGTGTCTGAAAATCAAATGTTATAAAAATGTTTTGAAAATTATCTTTACTTGGTTCCTGGATGATAGTCTGTTTACTATACCTATGTTTATTTATTAAACTGTAAGTTCTGTGTTTTATAAATAATACTAGTATTAGAATATTTCTATAAGTAATATGATTACTAAATGTTTTTACATACCTATCTTTTAGTTCTTATCTAAAGTAAATACATTTAATGCAGACATTATTTACTACTTCTTTACAGAATAAAATCATAAGCAAACTAGAGCAGAATGTTGTTACATTTTTTTATTCAAGTGAAAAGAATCATCATATTTACCTAAACAACCAGCTGTACTAGAGTTCTTCCTGAGCCAGGTGTGGAAAAATACAGTATGGAATTATATTTCTATTTGTTTCTCATTTTGCATATTTATTACTATTTCTAACATAATCTGCAAATTGCCAAGTCTATCATTACACAGTTACTCCTTTCTTCATAAACCCTAATTAAATACTAGCATACATGTATTTAAAAACTAGTAAACATTTTACTGAAGACGATAAATAAATAAAATAACATGAAAACAAATAGAACATGTCAATGATAAGGAGACAATAGCTTAAGGAGGTTGTTCCTCCCAACCAATCTCTTGGAGAACGCTCAGATAGCACTTACTCAGGACCCCCGAGCCTATTCTTGGCCCTCTTGGAAAAGTACTAGGTGGAGAATATGATCTTAAGACATTCTGTCACCTGACTAGTCCAATTACCTCAGTAGTTCAAATCTGCTCACAACAGTAAGACCTTCAACCTAATAGCTGCAATAGGTTTAGTCTAAGCAGTTAACCCTCAAACTCACTTCAGTAATCCCCTTCGTCGAATTTTTCTTGAGTAAATTCATTCACCCTGAATGATCACCTCTCAGAATGAGCAGCCTCAGCTATCTTCAATGGGAAATTTTATAGAGATGCCTAGGTCTTCTGGGTTAGTTTGCATTTAATGAGCCACCTGCTCCAATTCCACTTTATTAGGGAATCATGACCACAAATATAAGGAAGTTGCCACCTACAATAGTTGGAAGTAGTTTGAGGATGCTGCCACTTGTCAGTGTCCTCTCCACCCAGTCTCCTCCACCAATTGACCAGTAAACACTCTTTTAACAGCTTCTCTAAACTGTTGTCTCATCATTTATTTATTTATAAATAAAATATTCTCAATTACATTAACTATTCTTGACCCCACTTGGTCATCAATTACAAACTTAGCATAAAATATAACACAATGTTCCTCAAATAACATTAAATTGTTTTTGCAAATTGGGGCATGTGACATTCATCATCTTGATCTCCATCGGTGTATTGATTCACATCTTCATCTTTCTTTCCCTAATAATGGATGTCATTTTTATCTATAGCTTAATTTTGCTCATCATCATCTTTGGAAGCTTCATTGATGCTTGGAATCTTTTTTTTCTTCTGAATCTTTGTATTATGGTTTCCCTCTCCACATCTTTCCATGAGGTACCCTACTTATTGGTATTTTATATCTTTTTGATTCCATACATTGGTCTTTTCCCTTGGTTCTGTAATCGACAACTTTGTGACCAAACTTGTGACAGCAATAACAATAACCATAGAACTTTCTTTTATATATGGGAAATATTTGATCTTCCTACTTCACAGCTTCCATCTTCGTCCATTGTTTGTGAGTCTCTACTGAATCACTCTTTCTCTTCTTACATTCTTTATTCATATGTCCAAAATTATTACAAGCGTAGCCATGACCCAAAAATATTTGTTCATATCTACTTGTCATTGGTCTTCTAGGCATCATATCTGATCTTTCTAAGGGAGAAATAGATTTCTTAGTTTCTTTCCTTTTAATTGGGCTCTTGAGTGCAGCAGCATAGCTTCTTTTATTTCCATCTTGGTTTTTGAAATATGAATATCCTAGATTTTTTTCTTTGTCAAATCCTAATCCATATTTATCACTTGATGGTCTTTGGACACTTAGGATTTCATCTAAAGTCCTTGAGTTGTTCTCAAACTTTTATTTGATAGATTCCTTATCAACCCCTTTGCTAAGTTGAATAATCTATTTTTCAAGTTTTTTGGAATATTGTATCCTCTTCTTGAGTTGCAATACTTGGTCATCTTCAACCTTCTTGGTCTCTTGAAGCTGGGTCTTTAAGTCATTAATTTGGTTAGACTTTTTGTTCTTTTTCCTGCATTTTCTCAATTCTTCAAGGGTACTTATGATTTCAACCTCTAGTTCCACCTCTCCTTCCACATCTGGATCATATTTTTGAGTTATTATCCCCATGAATATGATTTCTTCATCTTCATTGTTTTCCTTGGAATATAATTTTTTCTTCTTTTTCTTAGATTTATTTTTGTACATGGTCTTACTCTTTTGATCTTTCTTATGGCAGCATGGTTCTTCATCATCATCATCACTATCTTCTTGTTTTGGGTAAGGGCACTTTGTGGAAAAATGACCAATCCTTCCACAGTTAAAACATTTCAAGGGTAACATTCCTCTGTACTTTCCAATACCTTTCTCAAGTTTCTTGATGAAAAGAGCTTCATCATCATCTAGGTTCTCTCACTAGTTCTTGGATAAGGCTTTAAATGTTGCTTCTTTCTTTGATGATCCATCTTGTCTTGTTCTCATCTCATAGGTAGTGTAGTTCATCTACTGCCATGAGTTTAACATCATCTCGTTCTTCTAGAGTGGACACCTTTGAGTCATATGTCATTGGAAGGGTTCTTAGTAGTACTTTGTCAAATACTTCTTTCTCCTTTATTTTTCCTCCAATGCCTCTAATAGCATTGACAATGTCATATACTCTTAGAGTATATTCTGCAACATTTTATTCCTCTTTATTTTTTAGGATTTCAAACTAACCTTTGTATGTTTAAAGTTTGGATTGTTTGACTTTGGGTGCTCCTTCATAGACACATTTTAATTTCTCCTAGGCATGTTTGACTGTCTTGCATTGCATGAATTTTACAAACACTGAATTTGTTAACCCACTCAAAATTGTATTCAGGGATTTTGCATTGGCCTCATATTGGTCTAGTTCATATTTTTTTATAGGTAGGTCACCTGGTACTTCACATTCGTTTTCAACAGACCTTCAAACTTTGTATCCAAGAGACATTAGATGGCACTTCATTCTTACACTCCAGTATGCATAATTATCTCCTGTAAATAATGGAGGTTTGTTGGTGGCTAACCCTTCTTATTGATTCATAGTGGTTATTCAATGGGATATTCCTTCCAGTGATTAAGTTGTAGTGAAGGATCATGCTCTGATACCAATTGTTGGAAATTTGGACAATACTAAGATGGGGGGGGGTGAATCAGTATTATTAAGTTTTATCAATTAACACCACTTTTAATTTATTCATGAACACACATGATCAAGAAGACATAGGAAACACAACTTTATCATGGAATCCTAATTGGGAAAATGTCAATACTTCTTATTAATGCAAAATTATATTTACAAATAGCTTATGATTTCTCCTACAGACAAGGATGGTACTACACCCTAATTACCAACAACTACTAGAATGAGACTATGACCCCATGGTTTATCAGCTACAACTGAAAGGATGCTTCTACACCCTATTTACCAGCTACTACTAGAAGGAAGCTACGACCCCCTAGTTTATCAACTACAATTGAAAGGATGCTTCTACACCCTATTTACCAGCTACTACTGGAAGGACGATACGACCCCCTTGCAGGCATATAGCCTTCCCTAGCAACCACCCTACCATCCTATTTATGTTTTTATCAGACTTCCAAATCTCCTTATATATTTAGTACTGTCACTGACCTTACTCATTACTTTCTTGGTCTCTGTTGTTGTTGCTACTACATAGATATGGACGATAGAGACAACTTCCCAAAATCCAAATATCTACTTATAAATACCTTTACCATCATTCATCTTTCTTTTCCAACGCATCTCTTCACTCCGTAGTTTCACAATTGCGCCCTTTCAATCTGGATTCATGTATGTTCATCAAACGCATTTCCTACTTCTTTGTTTAATTATTTTTAACTCTGTTTAAATTTATCAATCATGCCCTTCTGTAATTGTCTTTCTGCAACAACCTTTCCGCATTGACCTTTTCGCATTTACCTTTCCGCAATTACCTTCCATAATTAACTTTCTGAAATTGTGGATTGTGGACAATTACGTTTCTGCAATTACCTTTCCACAATTATCTTTTTGTGATAATATCTCCGCAGCATACTTCTCGTAACAACCTTTCTGTAATAGGAAAATCCTTCCCTCCACAATTGCAGATTGAGGGTTGCAGGTCTGCATTTTGACCTTTCTTGAAATTGCTTCCGCAATTCATCTTCTGCACGAGCTCTTCCACAATTTGTGGATTGCGGATTGCGGGCCTTATTTTCATGAATTCTCAAAAAATACATCCACAAATATCTTTCTACAACACTGTGAACCGTCGATTGTTTTGTGGAATCTACCTCGCCTGTTGATTAGTTATCAAACACAGAACTTCAGTCTATCACCCTAGAATGTTATCTTCCACACACATTTACTTTATGGATCTGTTTTCTGTCTTCAATCTATTTTCTTGATACGATCTGAGTCGTCCAAACTCTGCTAAATAAGTTGACTGCAACTCCATGACTATGCATTGATTAATGAGAGGATCGATCAAGCTCGATCGAACTTCGTTGGACTTGATCCCCTTGTTGGATCCCCTCATGTGTCTTTCCAGCCTCATCACATATGCCACATCATTATGCATGCCATGTCATCACTTCCTTTGTTATTCCTGTGTCTTATGTCCTTGGTTATTCCTTTGTCATTACTGAACTCCTTTGACATCAATGACAACTCCATTCAACACGGTGTAAGTGTAATTCGAATACAGGTTCCTACTAGTGGGCAATTAAATTTTGAAATCAAATTTAAAACAAAATAATTATTCAAACAATAAAAAATAAATAGCATTCAATTTAATATTTAGTAACCATTAATCCTTCTCAACTAAATAAGCTTTTAAATTTTTATTAAAATAATTATTAATAACTAAATGTGGTCTCTCACAATGTTTTTTTCGTTTTTAAATAATAATTTTGATTGTTATTTTTTACTTTCTTATTAAAATAATTATTAATATCTAAATGTCATCTTTCAATATTTTTTGTTTTTAAATAGTAATTTAGGTTGTAAATAACATATATCAAAGGTACATTTATAGTATATTTGTGTATATTTGATTAAAAATATTATATATAAGAAGTCTATTTTTCGTATTTTATTAGTATTGGATTTTTCTTTTACATATGCTTTATTTGAGTGTCCAAACTCTCTAGGGTCATGGGAGAAACCCAGTCACTATAAATAATAATAATAATAATAATAATAATAATATATTTTTAAGGTCACCGCCAAGCGAGACACCAATTGGTGTATGAGACCCCCTTGTTTGTGGGACAAGGCACCCCCTCTGTGGAGTGATTTAATTGCTAAAGTCTACAGAGGTGTACATACCCTACCCCCCTTTGGATTTGAACTTGGAACCTCCTAGGAGGAAACACATGCTCTTTACCATTAGGCCCACTCAGGTTGTAGCTACATTGCACCAAAAGAACCGAAGTGCTCTGTAGCCCAGCTTAAATTGGAATCTATAAAGCTAGAGAGTCATCAAATTTCTTCAAGTGTAATTTTTTGTTAAAAAATAAGATAAAAAAATATCTACACCACAAAAAAATGTTGGTCAAATTTCTTCAAATATAATTTTTTGTAAAAAAATTAAGATAAAAAAATATTTACACCACAAGAAATTGAATCCCTCTCGATGCCTGATAGATCTAGTTTTAAGATGGATTTAAACTGGTATCTATTCACAATAAAACAAAGAAAACTAGACCTCATAGTAATACCCTCGAAATGAAATATACCCCTTGAAGAAATATTAAGAGTTTGGTTATGGTTGTTGTTATGTAAACCAGCATAGATCCATCTAAAAGGGGATCTACCAAGAATCAAGAGGGATCAAATCTCTCAAGGTGCAAATTCTTTTTTAGAGTGGAAATATTGAGGAAATGTGTAATCAAATGTTTATGATTATAGTTTATCTAATTTATGTTATTATTTATATATGCAATTCTAAATAATTTAAATTTAATTTAAGTCGATATGTTATTTTTAATAACATTTTATTATTTTTTATAAAGTACACGTGTCAACTCTAGGATGAGCACAGAAGGAATTACACATCTCTCCCCTACTAGGCTATAGAAGACACCTCTTCGGTGTAATGAGAGATTTTTTAATCAAATATTATATTTTATTTGTAATAATCAATACTAGATAAGCATTAAATTTGCAAGGAACATAAATATGACACTCTTGTAACATATAATATATGTATTGATTTTATAGGGAAATAATTATTTCTATTCAATATGCTTTTGAAGAAGTTTTGGAAAAATTGTGATAACAATTTTCTAGATAAAAATTGTTTTGTTTTGCATAAAAATTATATCAAATCATTTTCATTAATTTTTTTTGTTTCAAGCATAATTAATGATTATGTAAATGATTCTTGGAAAAGAGGTAATTTCAAATTACAAGTTCTTATTTTTGTTTAAGTGATTCTTATTGTGGGAAAAGAGCTTTGAACGAATTCACTATTTGGAATCAATTTTATAGTTATATAAGCTCTTCCACTAAAAAAATGTTTTAATTCACTTTAAGTGGCATGAAGCACTAAAACATTATAGTTTATCTGATTTTGGAGGCTTGCATGTAATGTTATTATCATTGTATGTTATTTTTTTTAGTTTATTATTGAAAAAACTAGTTTCTTAGATAATACTCCTTTCAAAATCAACATCATCTAACTTCAATCCATTCAATAAGTATAATGAAACTTAGTTATTAAAACCAAAAGCATAAGTATAATAAGGCATGGATATGCAAACCAATTATAACTAGATACAATGCATCTTTGTTTATCATTTTTTTCTTTCTTGCTTCACTAGTCAATGATGAAGACATTTATATTTTGAATTTCACAAAAAAAAAACAATATGTTGAGTCACTAAGAGGCTTTCTTAAATGGATACATTCTCGTATTGAACGTATCTTGTGTTTGACAACATGATAATTGAATTATCCATTGAAATGAGGTAAATTGTAGTAGAACATTTATCTTCATCTATAGAAAGTCTTGATTTTTACCACTTGAATGGCAACTTTCTAGTTGCAATAGGTTTGAAAATTGATATATGCACATAAAATTTTAATTGGTTATAGTGATGTTTTGCATTTTGTTTTGAATTTAATTAATAGATCATTAGTTGTGAGAAATTGAAATTTTAAAATAGTTTAAGTAGTTTTGTGTGTAACTACTTTAAATTGAATATTGAATCCCTACTATTTATTTGTTTATTGTATTCTAAGTGTTTAGTTCATATGCATTTTTATGTTAAATTGATCTCTATAAAAAAATCTTTTATTCAATTTGATAAAAGATGTTTACAAAAACATGAATTTGATAACCAAAATTATGACTTAGATTCACGAGGTGCTTTACATGAGATTTAAATGAGAAGTTAATGTAATATCATATGTTGTTTTTGCCAATAAAATGTTCTAGCTAAATTATTTATGTTACTACATTGCCTTTAATTCATCACTCATTCTTAATATTAACTTTGCTAATTGATATTTTAAATTATGTGTTAGTTTTATATTCCACTATCATGGCTAGGTCAGATGTGTTAGTTTTACATTTTGAATATTTGCAAACTTTTTCATCCTATTTTATATTGGTGGGTATGAATGATTTTTCCATACACATTTTGATTAACACTTAAGTGAGTCGAAACTAAACAAATTATGATATTTCATCTTCTCCTTGGAGGCTTGTTATTGTTTTAGCTCGCAATGAGATAACTGAAGTTATGGGGGAACATAATGTCTTTGTTTTACTAATGAAAGAGTAGTCCTTAAATTTTTTAGCATTATCTATTTTAATTAGAGTTCTCCACTCCCGACTTAGCAAGTCTGAGAGGTTGGTGACATGGGGTACTGTGTAAATCACCTCTCTTCTAATGGGATAAACAATAAAATCCTATGTTCAAATATGCATGCCTTAAAGAATAGGCATACTATACTCTCCAACGCATACTATACTCTCAAAAAAAAACCTTTACTTTCACTCGACTTGAACAGGATAACATGAATTGGGGTAGATATATTTGTATAATTCTTTAATGATGCTTTATTTCGTAGTATCATAATTTGGTTGTATTGGACTTTCATGTACTAAAATTCAAAACAATTCATAACTCGTCGAATATTCGGTGTGTTGGAAATTTGGACAATATTGACAAGGGGGGGTGAATCAATATTATTAAACTTTATCAATTAACACCACTTTTAATTTATTCATTAACAGACATGATCAACAAGACACAAGAAACACAACTTTTATCGTGGAAGCCCAATTGGGAAAACCACCAATATTTCCTATTACTGCAAAATTATGTTTACAAATAGTTTTTTATTGCTCCTACAAACAAGGATGGCACTACACCCTATTTACCAACAACTACTGGAAGGAGGCTACAACACCCTGGTTTATCATCTACAACTCAAACAATGTTTCTACGCCCTATTTACCAACTAATATTGGAAGGAGGCTACGACCCCCTGGTTTATCAGCTACAATTGAAAGGATTCTTCTACACCCTATTTACCAACTACTACTGGAAGGAGGATACGACCCCCTTTCATGCA
This sequence comes from Pseudotsuga menziesii, assembly GCA_001517045.1. Classification (NCBI taxonomy): domain Eukaryota; kingdom Viridiplantae; phylum Streptophyta; class Pinopsida; order Pinales; family Pinaceae; genus Pseudotsuga; species Pseudotsuga menziesii. Next base: position 67,168 of record LPNX010800910.1, on the reverse strand, counting down.
TATAGACTTCCCTAGCACCACCCTACCACCCTAATTTTTATTTTATCATACTTCCATATCTCCTTATATATTTAATACTGTCACTAGTTACTCATTACTTTCTTGGTCTATGCTCTTCTACTGCATAGATCTAGACGACAGAGACAACTTCCCAAACTCAAAATATATGCTTATAAATACCTTTAACATCATTAATCATTCTTTACCAACGTATATCTTCACTCTAGAGTTTCACAGTTGTGCCCTTTCAATCTGGAGTCATGCCTGTTCATGAAATGCATCACTTCATAACATGTACCTCTTCATCAAATGTGTTTCCTACGTCTCTCTTTAATTATTTTTAACTTTGTTTAAATTCATCACTTACGACCTTCTGCAATTTCCTTTTTGCAACAACCTTTCCACATTGACCTTTCTGCAATTACCTTATGTAATTAAGTTTTTGAAATTGTGGATTACAAATTGCGGATAATTACATTTCTGCAATTACCTTTCCGTAATAATCTCTCCGCAACAAACCTTCCTATAATGATCCGTAGGACCTCAACTTTAGTGCATTAAAATTTTGTTGTAAAATAATGTGTGCAACAGGTTAATTAAAGGAACAAAATTAACAGAAATCAAATGCTCAGAACAGGACTGATAAACAGATGCTAAGCAGAAGACACAGAACCAGAATCACAAACAGAAGTTGATAACGGAGTTCACCCCCTCCACTGGGCTACGTCTCCGGGTCCCTCTCCAATGGGAACCGATCCAATTAATGGCTTTAAAAAAATGGTACAAATGGTTCTGGACTCTGCAAATCAATTTCAGCAGTATGGACAAAAGTCTGCAAGACCTCTTCTCTGGACTAATACAAATTGGCCTTCAAAAACAAAGAACAACCAGCTAAACAGAGAAAACAGTCGACTCTTGACAATCACAACAATTGGATATTAACAGTAAAGTCTTCAAGACCTCCTCTCTGAAAGTTACAAAACTGGACTTCAACAGTCAAAAGAAGCCAAGTATAACTGAGAATGGTCGACTTCAAAAGGAACAACATAATGCTCTCTCCAAGCTTCTCATCACAGAGAAAACCGTTTCCCCTCTCCAATGGGCTGAGTCTCCTTTATTACTCATCTTTGTCGTTACAGATGAGCCAAAACGCTCAAAGAAATGTGACTGTTCACATTCCAGGAAACGCGGCATCAAGGCTGTTCATATGCCTTTCGTCGTTATTCCAACTGTGGCATAACTGCCAAGAAAAGATTGCCAACTGTTACGAATAAGCTGTGAGCATCATGAAATATCTTGCCATGCCAAGGATCTGACCTCCGGAACCATACGTAACTGAACTACCGAAAGTTTTATTCAACCGTGCTTCGTCGTTGCGGAAGAGGATAAGCAATGGCCTCCGACGGTCTCAATCGGTTGTCGGCTGGTTTTTGAGTCAGAGGCTTTAGTCACTTTGGTTTCCGCCGTTGCGGACTGTCAGTTGTTAAAGTCTCCCGATTTGACTTCTCAACCCGTAAGTCTTGGGTCTCCGCCGTTGCGGCTGTCGAATCGCTCCGACTTTCGATCCGTCCGAACGTCCGTTAAGCTTCCGCCGTTGCGGAAAGGAAAAGGCTTGTGAGCCCCGCCGTTGTGAAAGAGGAAAGGCTTCTGATCCCCGACGTTGCGGAAAGGGAAAGGCTTCCGAGCCCCGCCATTGCGGAAGGGGAAAAGCTTCCCGGTTACCCCGCGGATAAATTAGTGGTTGGTCGTCCACCGTTGCGGAAGAAGATGCTCTTCCCACCTCCGATCTGCGCGGCTTCTTGGTGTATCCGCCGTCTGATTTTCTTCACGCACGGCTTCTATGAACCATGTACCATATTGGATCTTTACAGAGGAATAATCCGCCGGATCAATCCTCCCCATTGGAGAGATTTTGGACCACCAAAAGCCTGAATTATTCTTCAAGTAAGTGAGGGTAAAGTTCCCTCACTTTACCAATCTCCATCCATCTTGCTTTGCTAGGATGCATTCCTTTCAGCCCCACTCGAAGGTACTCAGCATTCCCCCTTCGTGAAGTCCTTACATTTATGTCAAGAATAACATCATCCTGCAACTCTCTCATATATTCAGGTGCCAAATCATCAACTGAGGGAATCTGTACGTTAATTTCCTCATCCATTATCATAGGAGGCTCATACAGTTTAATATTCTCAACATTGATAACTAAATAAATTTGCATGTATGGAGGTAAATTCAAGCGAAAAGCATTAGTACCGATCTTTTCCAAGATCTCAAAAGGACCATACCTGATAGTCTTAAGCTTTTTACCTTCACCTTTCATTCTTTCATTGGTGATGTGTAACCAAACTCTGTCAGCAACCTGAAATTGATGATCAATTCGATGCTTGTCATGCCTGGCCTTGTTCTTTGCCTGGCTCTTCTCCAACTGTTCTTGAAATGCCTGCTGCACTGCTTGGATTCTCTGAATGAAATTTAAAGCTTTATCTGCGTCATGATGTCCATCCACTGCATCTTTGCCAAAAGAGAATTCCATCGGTGTTTTTGGCAGATAACCAAAACAAGTTTCAAAAGGAGATCTTTTCGTGGAAGAATGAACTGCATGATTGTAAGCATGTTGTATATACTGCAACTGCTCATCCCAAAGTTAGGATGTTTACTACAATATCCCCTGAGCAGCTGAACCACTGTTCTGTTCACTACCTCTGTTTTCCCATCGGTCTGTGGATGAAAAGCTGTACTTTTCTTTAGTTTGGTATCCATAAGCTCCCATAAAGTTGACCAGAATTTTCCCAAGAACCAGGAATCTCAATCAGATATAATAGACATGGGCAGCCCAAAATGTACCCAAATATTTTGAAAGAATAAAAGAGTTGTTTGTTCAGCAGTGATCTGCTTGTTACATGGCATTAAGATACACATTTTGCTGAACCTATCCACAACAACATATAGGTAATCATGCCCTTTTCTAGACAGAGGTAGTCCCCCTACAAAGTCCATAGAAATACTTTCCCAAGGACGAGAAGAAACTGGAAGAGGAGTGTACAAACCCAATTTCCTATTGCTAGGCTTACTTGTTACACACATAACACAACCCCTTATATATTTAGCTACAGTTTCTTCCATTTGAGGCCAATAACAATGATTCTGCAATACAAACAATGTTTTACTTACTCCAAAATGTCCTACAATCAATGAACTATGTGCTTCTCGAATCACATGCACTCTTTCTTTCTCTGGAATACAAAGTTTACCAAGATGATACAAGAGTTGATTATGCACATAATAGTTCTCTTCTTGTTTACCATGTATTAGTGATGCATATACTTTCTTAAAATCTTTATCTTCTGCATACTGTTCAATATAACTTTGATGTGTTAATGAACTGTTCTGAAGAATGATTGAAGCATTTGTAGGTGGCCTTGATAACAGGTCTGCTACTTTATTATGATTTCCCTTTTTGTACTTAATGACGAGATGAAACTGTTGTAAGAACCCCATCCATCTTAAACGCCTACTTTGTTGTATTTTAGTTTGAGATTGTAAATATTGAAGTGGTTGATGATCAGTATGTATGACTATCTCTTTTCCCATGATATAATGTTTCCACTTCTTCACACTCTGTACTAAAGCATACAATTCTTTGTCATAGGTCGGATAGTTACTTACCGTAGTAGAGAATGTTTATGAATGGTAACAGACTGGCTTCCTTCTTTGCATCAAAACTGCTCCCATGGCAAACCCGCTGGCATCGGTTTCGATCTCAAATGGCTGCTGCAAATCTGGCAATGTCAGAACTGGTGCTGTGCTAATCTTTTCCTTCAAAGTGTCGAAGGATTTCTGATGCTTGCCTCCCCATTGGAAAATTTCTTTAATGCTTGTCAACGCATGTAATGGAGCAGCAATGGAAGAAAACCCAGAAATGAATTTCCTCCAATACTGAACCGCACCCAGAAAACTTCTGATTTCAGTAACGGTGTTAGGCCGTGGCCAGTTTACAATGACAACAACCTTGGCTGGGTCCACTCGCAGGTGGCCTCCACCAATAATATGGCCTAGATATACTAAAGAAGTTTTAGCAAATTCACATTTAGACATTTTTACATAAAGCTTTTCCTTTCTCAGTACATCTAGAATTTTTTTCATATGTACAACATGCTCTTCCCAGGTATTGCTAAACACAAGGATATCATCTAGATACACAATTACAAAATCATCAATGAATGAACGAAATACATCATTCATGACCCGCATGAAAGTAGCCGGTGCGTTACAGAGCCCAAAAGGCATCACAAGCCATTCATACAAACCCTGTTTTGTTTTAAAAGTTGTTTTCCAAGCATCATGCTCAGCAACACGGATTTGATGATACCCACTACGCAGATCCAATTTTGTAAAGTAATTTGCATGTTTCAACTGATCAAGCAAATCATCAATACGAGGAAGAGGATACCTATTTTTAATGGTGATTTTGTTAAGGGCCCTATAGTCAATGCACATTCTCCAAGACCCATCCTTCTTCGGAACCAAAACTATAGGAGAGCCACAAGGAGAAGTGTTGGGCTGGATGACCCCCTTCTCAATCAGCTCCTGAACCTGCTTCTTGATCTCCTCATTCTGCATTACAGACATCTGGTACATGGCTATGTTCGGGAGTGGCACATCCTGCTGCAGATGTATCTCATGCTGAATCTATCTCTTCGGTGGTAACCCCTTAGGATCTTGAAACAAATCATCATACTCAGAAATGATGTCAATCAGTTCAGATTTATGCTTAGGGTCACATTCTTCAAAATATTTAGAGACTTCATCATTTTTCATCTTAACCATCATCAACACAAAATTCTTACTAGCATTTACCAACCTCTTCATTTGTCCTGCAGAGACTATTGCTAGATTGATTTTCATCTTATGTGCTCGTACAATATATTCCATACCTTCTTTAAAAAGATGATACTTATTCTGCTCTCTATAAAAGACTGCTTTCCGGTCATACAAATATGGACTCCCAAGTACAATTCCACAAATGTCGAGTGGTACTACATCTAATTCTACCTCATCCCTAAACTTTTCAGTAATTGCAAATTTTAATACACATTTCCTTGTAACTTGCAATCGTGTATCATTAGTAACCCAACCTAGAGGATAGGGCTTTTAATGAGGCACAGCAACTAAATGCAATTTCTTAGCCACTTCTTCTGATATCATATTTACCTGTGAACCACTATCAAACAATGTATCAATCTTTGTGTGATTTGCAATGACACAAACATGAAACAGCGCACTTCTATCTTTATCATTTTGATTAGAAGTAGATGGCAGACTTGTACTTGCACAAGAACTGGATTGTGCATCAATGGGAAGTGAGATACTTTTATCCTTACCTTGGATTCCGACAGCTGTAACTTTTGTTTCATCACCTGAGTCGGATCCCAAGTCTTGAATAACGGCTGCAGTAGCTTTGGCTTTTCCTTTATCTTTGTTTCCTCCGTACTTCTTTAGCCTTAACTCTGGATGAAGTTTCCAACACTTAGAGACATCATGTCCCTTCTAACAATGCGAACACGTAGGCTTTTCACCTTCTTTCTTAACAGTAGCCATCTTCTTTTTCTCCTTATCTTTACCTTTTGATTTGCTATCAAATTTAAATGACTTCTTCACAAAAGTATCATTAGCATGCTTACCCCTGGCCTCTAACTGGGTAGCTTGAACACATACATCATCCAAATTACTGGGATTAAACATTAACAAAGTATGCTTCAAATAAGAATGCATGCCACCAATGTACTTAAGAAAAATTTCCTGTGTATCTAACGAAACATTCAATGCAATAGCCCTTTTTCTGAATTCATGAGTATAATCTTGAATGCTTTGTCCTTTAGCTTGTCTAAACATTTTCCAATTCATGGTTAATTGCTGCATGTGACCTAAAGGATAAAATTGCTTCCTCAATACTTCAATGAATTCATTCCAAACTGAAATAATTTTACCATTCTTTCGAAGATCTTGCTGAATCTTGCTCTCCCACCAAGTAAGAGCCATTCCACTCATTCTCAACGTGGCCAATTGAATCCTGGAAGGGTCATCATTAATGCCCTGCACCCTGCAATATACTTCAAGCTGCCTTCTGCATCTCTGGATGAAGATCCTTCTTCTTTCTTCTTCCTTTCTGCTCGCTCATCGAGTAGAATTTCCATCATGGCTTTCATGCTCATAAAAGCCTCCAGAAACTCAGTTTCAGAAATAACAGGTTTTTCCCGTTCGGTATGTCCTTCTTCTTCCCCTCGTGGAGAAGACATGGTTCTTGAGAATGTTCTCCTGGATCCAATCTCAGGATCTCCTTCAACTAATTCTCCTTTACCAAGCTTTAACCTGGACCTGGTAAGCATTCACAAACTTGCACAATAGTCAACCAGCTCTGATACCAAAATATGATCCGTAGGACCTCAACTTTAGTGCATTAAAAGTTTGTTGTAAAAGAATGTGTGCAATAGGTTAATTAAAGGAACAACATTAACAGAAATCAAATGCTCAGAACAGGACTGAAAAACAAGACTGATAAACAGATGCTAAGCAGAAGACACAGAACCAGAATCACAAACAGAAGTTGATAACGGAGTTCACCCCCTCCACTGGGCTACGTCTCCGGGTCCCTCTCCAATGGGAACCGATCCAATTAATGGCTTTAAAAAAATGGTACAAATGGTTCTGGACTCTGCAAATCAATTTCAGCAGTATGGACAAAAGTATGCAAGACCTCTTCTCTGGACTAATACAAATTGGCCTTCAAAAACAAAGAACAGCCAGCTAAACAGAGAAAACAGTCAACTCTTGACAATCATAGCAACTGGATATTAACAGTAAAGTCTTCAAGACCTCCTCTCTGAAAGTTACAAAACTGGACTTCAACAGTCAAAAGAAGCCAAGTATAACTGAGAATGGTCGACTTCAAAAGGAACAGCATAATGCTCTCTCCAAGCTTCTCATCACAGAGAAAACCGTTTCCCCTCTCCAATGGGCTGAGTCTCCTTTATTACTCATCTTTGTCATTGCAGATGAGCCAAAACGCTCAAAGAAATGCGACTGTTCACATTTCAGGAAACACGGCATCAAGGTTGTTCATATGCCTTTCGTCGTTATTCCAGCTGTGGCATAACTGCCAAGAAAAGATTGCCAACTGTTACGAATAAGCTGTGAGCATCATGAAATATCCTGCCATGCCAAGGATCTGACCTCCGGAACCATATGTAACTGAACTGCCAAAAGTTTTAGTCAACCGTGCTTCGTCGTTGCGGAAGAGGATAAGCAACGGGCTCCGACGGTCTCAATCAGCTGTCGGCTGGTTTTTGAGTCAGAGGCTTTAGTCACTTTGGTTTCCGCCGTTGCGGACTGTCAGTTGTTAAAGTCTCCCGATTTGACTTCTCAACCCGCAAGTCTTGGGCCTCCGTCGTTGCAGCTGCCAAATCGCTCCGACTTCCGATCCGTCCAAACGTCCGTTAAGCTTCTGTCGTTGCGGAAGGGAAAAGGCTTGTGAGCCCCGCCATTGTGGAAGAGGAAAGGCTTCCGATCCCCGACGTTGCGGAAAGGGAAAGGCTTCCGAGCCCTGCCGTTGCGGAAGGGGAAAAGCTTCCCGGTTACCCTGCAGATAAATTAGTGGTTGGCCGTCCGCCGTTGCGGAAGAAGATGCTCTTCCCACCTTCGATCTGCGCGGCTTCTTGGTGTATCCGCCGTCTGATTTTCTTCATGCGCGGCTTCTATGAACCATGTACCATATTGGATCTTTACAAAGGAATAATCCTTCGGATCATATAATGACCTTTCCGCAGTCGAAAACTCCTTCCTTCTGCAATTGTGGATTGCGGGTTGCAAGTATGCATTTCAATTTTTCTTGAAATTGCTTCCGCAATTCGTCTTCCGCGTGAAATCTTCCGCAATTTGTGGATTGCGGGTTCTCTTTTCACAAATTCTCAAAAAAAGACTTCCTCAAATCTCTTTCTACAACACTATGAATCGCCAATTGATTTGTGGAATCTACCTCGTCTGTTGATTAGTTATCAAACATGGAACTTCACTTTGGCGCTCTGGAATGTTATTTTCCACACACATTTACTTTGCATAGCATTTTCCTTTCGTCGATCTATTTTCTTTATATGATCTGAGCTGTCCAACCTCTGCTAAATAAGTTGACTGTAACTCCACGATTCTACGTTGATTGATCAGAGGATCGATCAAGCTCGACTGGACTTCGTTGGACTTGATCCCCTCACTGGATCCCCTCATGTGTCTTTCCAGCCTCATCACATATGCCACATCATTATGTATGCCATTTCATCACTTCCTTTGTTATTCATTTATCTTATGTCCTTGGTTATTCCTTTGTCATTACTAAACTCTTTTGACATCAATGACGACTCCATTCAACATTCTCCCCCTTTGACAACAATGACAAAGGATAACCTGTTATGCCTTTCCAGTCCTTTTTTTCTTTTAACTTGACTTGGTACTAACCATTTTGTTATGATCTGGTTAACATTTTCCTTCTTGCAGCAAGTTATTTGAATGAGAACCTGGATGATAAATTCATAAAATCCCCCTATCACAATGCTTCCTTTTGTTCAATTAATGAGTCTCTTCTTAGTTACTTCAAACCAATGTGATAGTCATATTCAAAATATCAAACTGTGATAAAGTTATACTCATTGTTTTGTTTGTGAGTTATTTCATTCAACCCTTAGTTTTCTTCCATAGATTTATCTTTCAAGATGCATCATATGGATTGTTCTTTTTGAAAGAGTCTTCAATACTATGAAATAAATTTCTTATCCATATATTTGTGTTCCTTTGCAATCTTCAACTGTTGAAGTCTTGGTTGAAGTCCCACATAATCTGCAAAATTTGAATCTGCAGCCTTCTCCTCTTGATTCCTAGGACACAATCTTACTGCTATTTTTACTCGTCCTAGAGCTTTCCAATAAAAATAATTATTGTTCATAATTTCCCTATCAAGCAATCCTTAAGATTGTCTAAATGGTATCCTTCATATTTGTTCTTGTATTAATCTTTACAGAAACTCACCAACCATGAAAACATGATTATCAAATCAATGTAATCAAATGAATACTTTTAGGTTGGACAAAGTTTTATTTTTTCAATCTGTCACTTCTAAACTTCTTTTTTAGGAAGATATATTTTACCAAGTATTTCTTATGAATCTTATTCTTATTGTTTTGATGGTAACCTCAAGACATTCCTTTCTTCTTTCCAACTGATATTTGTCAAGTACCAATTGCAATTTTCTGATATTAACTCCCCCTGAGTATATGATCCATTCTAATGCTAATTTCAGGGTTCTCTTTAGGTCATGAGAGACCTTAGAAAAGAATTCCAGAATCATAACTATATTCTTCTTCATCATCTTGATATCCATCGGTGTATTGATTCACATCTTCATCTTTCTTTCCCTCATAATGGATGTCATTTTTATCTATAGCTTTATTTTGCTCATCATCATCTTTGGAAGCTTCACTGATGCTTGGAATCTTTGTTTCTTTTGAATCTTTGTATTCTGGTTTCCCTCTCCACATCTTTCCATGAGGTACCATGCTTATTGGTCTTTTATATCTTTTTGATTCCATACATTGGTCTTTTCCCTTGGTTCTGCAATCGACAGCTTTGTGACCAAACTTGTGACAGCAATAACAATAACTGTAGAACCTTCTTTTATATATGGGAAATATTTGATCTTCCTGCTTCACAACTTCCATCTTCTTCCATTGTTTCTGAGTCTCTACTGAATCACTCTTTCTCTACTTACATTCTCTAGTCATATGTCCAAAATTATTACAAGTGTAGCAATGACCCAAAAATATTTGTTGATATCTACTTGTCATTGATCTTCTAGGCATCATATATGTTCTTTGTAAGGGAGAAATAGATTTCTTACTTTCTTTATTAGGCTCTTGAGTGCAGCAGCATAGCTTCTTTTATTTCCATTTTGGTTTGTGAAATATGAATATCCTGGCTTTTTTTCTTTGTCAAATCCTAATCCATATTTATCGCTTGATGGTCTTTGGACACTTAGGATTTCATCTAAAGTCCTTGAGTTGTTCTCAAATTTTTATTTGATAGATTCCTTATCAACCCCTTTGCTAAGTTGAATAATCTATTTTTCAAGTTTTTCAGAATATTGTATCCTCTTCTTGAGTTGCACATGAGTTGCACTACTTGGTCATCTTCAATCTTCTTGGCCTCTTGAAGATGGGTCTTTAAGTCATTAATGATTTGGTTTGACTTTTTGTTCTTTTTCCTGCATTTTCTCAATTCTTCAAGGGTACTTATGAGTTCAGCCTCTAGGTCCACCTCTCCTTCCACATCTGGATCATATTTTTGAGTTATTATCCCCACGAATATGATTTCTTCATCTTCATTGTCTTCCTTGGAATAGATTTTTTTCTTCTCTTTCTTAGATTTATCGTTGTACATGGTCTTACTCTTTTGATCTTTCTTATGGCAGCAAGGTTCTTCATCATCATCATCACTATCTTCTTGTTTTGGGTAAGGACACTTTGTGGAAAAATGACCAATCCTTCCACAGTTAAAAAATTTCAAGGGTAACATTCCTCTTTACTTGCCAGTACCTTTCTCAAGTTTCTTGACAAAAAGAGCTTCATCATCATCTAGGTTCTCTCACTAGTTCTTGGATAAGGCTTTAAATGTTGCTTCTTTCTTTGATGATCCATCTTGTCTTGTTCTCATCTCATAGGTAGTGTAGTTCATCTACTGTCATGAGTTTAAGATCATCTCGTTCTTCTAGAGTGGACACCTTTGATTCATACTTCATTGGAAGGGTTCTTAGTAGTACTTTGTCAGCTACTTCTTTCTCCTTGATTTCTCCTCCAATGCCTCTAATAGCATTGACAATGTCATATACTCTTAGAATATAATCTGCAATATTTTATTCCTCTTTCTTTTTTAGGATTTCAAACTGACCTTTGTATGTTTAAATTTTGGATTGTTTGACTTTGGGTGCTCCTTCATAGACACATTTTAATTTCTCCCGGGCATGTTTGACTATCTTGTATTACATGAATTTTACAAACACTGAATTTGTTAACCCACTCAAAATTGTATTCAGGGATTTTGCATTGGCCTCATATTGGTCTAGTTCATCTTTTTTTATAGGTAGGTCATCTGGTACTTCATATTCTTTTTCAACAGACCTCCACACTTTGTATCCAAGAGACATTAGATGGCACTTCATTCTTACACTCCAGTATGCATAATTAGCTCCTGTAAATAATGGAGGTTTGTTGGTGGCTAACCCTTCTTATTGATTCATAGTGGTTATTAAATAGGATATTCCTTCGAATGATTAAGTTGTAGTGAAGGATCTTTCTCTGATACCAATTGTTAGAAATTTGGACAATACTAAGAGGGGGGGTGAATCAATATTATTAAATTTTATCAATTAACACCACTTTTAATTTATTCATTAACACACATGATCAAGAAGACATAGGAAACACAACTTTTATCGTGGAATCCTAATTGGGAAAATGCCAATACTTCCTATTAATGCAAAATTATATTTACAAATAGCTTATGTTTTCTCCTATAGACAAGGATGATACTACACCATATTTACCAACAACTACTAGAAGGAGGCTATGACCCCCTAGTTTATTAGCTACAACTGAAAGGATGCTTCTACACCTTATTTACCATCTACTACTAGAATGAGGCTACGACCCCCTAGTTTATCAATTACAATTGAAAGGATGCTTCTACACCCTATTTACCAGCTACTACTAGAAGGAGGATATGACCCCCTTGCAGGCATATAGCCTGCCCTAGCACCACCCTACCACCATATTTATGTTTTTATCAGACTTCTAGATATCCTTATATCTTTAGTACTGTCACTAACCTTACTTATTTCTTTCTTGGTCTTTGTTGTTGTTGCTACTGCATAGATATGGACAACAGAGACAACTTCCCAAAATCGAAATATCTACTTATAAATACCTTTACCATCATTCATCTTTCTTTTCTGACGCATCTCTTCACTCCGGAGTTTCACAGTTGCGCCCTTTCAATCTAGATTCGTGCATGTTCATCAAACGCATTTCCTACTTCTTTGTTTAGTTATTTTTAACTTTGTTTAAATTTATCAGTCACACCCTTCCATAATTGTCTTTCTGCAACAACCTTTCCGCGTTGACCTTTTTGCATTTACCTTTCCACAATTACCTTCCATAATTAACTTTCTGAAATTGCGGATTGTGGATTGCGAATTGCAGACAATTACGTTTCTGCAATTACCTTTCCGCAATTATCTTTTTGCGATAATATCTCTGCAGCATACTTCCCGTAACAACCTTTTGACAATCGAAAACTCCTTCCCTCCGCAATTCTAGATTGCGGGTTGCAGATCTGCATTTTGACTTTTCTTGAAATTGCTTCCGCAATTCGTCTTCTGCACAAGCTCTTTCCCAATTTGTGGATTGCGGATTGCGGTCCTTCTTTTCACAAATTCCCAAAAAAGACATCCGCAATATATTTCTACAACGCTGTGAACCGTCGATTGTTTTGCGAAATCTACCTCTCCCGTTGATTAGTTATCAAACGCAAAACTTCACTCTACTGCCCTTGAATGTAATCTTCCACACACATTTACTTTATGGATTTGTTTCATGTCTTCAATCTATTTTCTTGATACAATCTGAGTTGTCCAACCTCTGCTAAATAAGTTGACTGCAACTCCACGATTATGCGTTGATTGATCAGAGGATCGATCAAGCTCGATCAAAATTCGCTGGACTTGATCCCCTTGTTGAATCCCCTCATGTGTCTTTCCAGCCTCATCACATATGCCACATCACTATGCATGCCATGTCATCGCTTCCTTTGTTTTTCCTTTATCCTATTTCCTTGGTTATTCCTTTGTCATTACTGAACTCCTTTGACATCAATGACAACTCCATTCAACATGGTGTAAGTGTAATTCGAATACAGGTTCCTACTAGTGGACAATTAAATTTTGAAAATAAATTTAAAGCAAAATAATTATTTAAACAATAAAAAATAAATAGCATTCAATTTCATATTTAGTAACCATTAATCCTTCTCAACTAAATAATCTTTTAATTTTTTATAAAAATAATTATTAATAACTAAATGTAGTCTCTCACAATATTTTTTCATTTTTAAATAATAATTTTGGTTGTTATTTTTTACTTTCTTATTAAAATAATTATTAATATCTAAATGTCATCTTTCAATATTTTTTGTTTTTTAAATAGTAATTTAGGTTGTAAATAACATATATCAGAGGTACATTTATAGTATATTTGTGTATATTTTGATTAAAAATATTATATATAAGAAGTCTATTTTTCGTATTTTATTAGTATTGGATTGTTCTTTTACATATGATTTATTTGAGTGTCCAAACTCTCGAGGGTCATGGGAGAAACCCTAGTCACTATAAATAATAATAATAATAATATATTTTTAAGGTCACCTTCAAGCGAGACACCAATTGGTGTATGAGACTACCTTGTTTATGGGACAAGGGACCCCCTCTGTGGAGTGATTTAACTGCTAAAGTCTACAGAGGTGTACATACCCTACCCCCCTTTGGATTTGAACTTGTCACCTCCTAGGAGGAAAAACATGCTCTTAACCATTAGACCCACTCAGGTTGTAGCTACATTGCACCAAGAGAACCGAAGTGCTTTGTAGCCCAGCTTAAATTGGAATCTATAAAGCAAGAGAGTCATTAAATTTCTTCAAGTGTAATTTTTTGTAAAAAAATAAGATAAAAAAAAATATCTACACCACAAAAAAATGCTGGTCAAATTTCTTCAAATATAATTTTTTGTAAAAAAATTAAGATAAAAAAATATTTACACCACAAAAAATTGGATCCCTCTCGATGCTTGATAGATCCAAGTTTAAGATGGATTTACACTGATATCTATTCATAATAAAACAAAGAAAACTAGACCTCATAGTAATACCCTCGAAATCAAATCTACCCCTTGAAGAAATATTAAGAGTTTGGTTATGGTTGTTGTTATGTAAACCAGCATAGATCCATCTAAAAAGGGATCTACCAAGCACCAAGAGGGATCAAATCTCTCAAGGTGCAAATTCTTTTTTAGAGTAGAAATGTTGAGGAAATGTGTAATCCAATGTTTATGATTATAGTTTATCTAATTTATGTTATTATATATATATGCAATTCTAAATAATTTAAATTTAATTTAAGTTGATATGTTATTTTTAATAACATTTTATTATTTTTTATAAAGTACACGTGTCAACTCTACGATGAGCACGGAAGGAGTTACACATCTCTCCGCTACTAGGCTGTAGAATGCACCTCTTTGGTGTAATGAGACATTTTTTAATCAAATATTATATTTTTTTCGTAATAATCAATACTAGATAAGCATTAAATTTGCAAAGGAACATAAATACGATGCTCTTGTAACATATAATATATGTATTGATTTTAAAGGGAAATAAAAATTGCTATTCAATATGCTTTTGAAGAAGTTTTGGAAAAATTGTGATAAGAATTTTCTAGATAAAAATTGTTTTGTTTTGCATAAAAATTATATCAAATCATTTTCATTAATTCTTTTTTGTTACAAGCATAATTAATGATTATGTAAAGGAGTGTTGGAAAAGAGGTAATTTCAAATTACAAGTTCTTATTTTTTTTAAGTGATTCTTCTTGTGGGAAAAGAGCTTTGAATGAATTCACTACTTGGAATCAATTTTATAGTTATATAAGCTCTTCCACTACAAAATAAGAAATTGTTTTAATTCACTTTAAGTGACATGAAGCACTAAACATTTATAGTTTATCTGATTTTGGAGACTTGTATGTAATGTTAATGTTTTTTTAGTTTATTATTGAAAAAACTAGTTTCTTAGATAATACTCCTTTCAAAACCAACATCATCTAACTTCAATCCATTCAATAAGCATAATGAAACTTAGTTATTAGAACCAAAATCAAGTATAATAAGGCATGAATAGGCAAACTAGATACAATGCATCTTTGTTTATCATTTTTTTCTTTCTTTCTTCACTAGTCAATGATGAGGACATTGATATTTTGAATTTCAAAAGAAAAAAACAATATGTTGAGTCATTAAGAGGCTTTCTTAAATGGATACATTCTCATATTGAACGTATCTTGTGTTTGACAACATGATAATTGAATTATACATTGAAGCAAGGTAAATTGTAGTAGAACATTTATCTTCATCTAGAAAAAGTCTTCATTTTTACCACTTGAATGGCAACTTTCTAGTTGCAATAGGTTTGAAAATTGATATATACATATAAAATTTTAATTGGTTATAGTGATGTTTTGCATTTTGTTTTGAATCTAATCAATAGATCATTAGTTGTGGGAAATTGAAATTTTAAAGTAATTTAAGTAGTTTTGTGTGTAACTACTTTAAATTGAATATTGAATCTCTACTATTTACTTGTTTATTCTATTCTAAGTGTTGAGTTTATATGCATTTTTATGTCAAATTGATCTCTATAAAAAACTCTTGTATTCAATTTGATAAAAGATGTTTACAAAAACATGAATTTGATAACCAAAATTATGACTTAGATTCGTGAGGTGCTTTAAATGAGATTTAAATGAGAAGTTAATGCAATATCATATGTTGCTTTTTGCCAATAAAATGTTCTAGCTAAATTATTTATGTTACTACATTGACTTTAATTCTTCAGTCATTCTTAATCTTAACTTTGCTAATTGATATTTTAAATTATGTGTTAGTTTTATATTCCATTATCATGGCTAGGTCAGATGTGTTAGTTTTACATTTTGAATATTTGCAAACTTTTTCATCCTATTTTATATTGGTGTGTATGAATGATTTTTCCACACACATTTTGATTAACACTTAAGTGAGTCGAAACTAAACAAATAATGATATTGCATCTTCTCCTTGGAGGCTTGTTATTGTTTTAGCTCACAATGAGATAACTGAAGTTATGGGGGAACATAATGTCTTTGTTTTACTAATGAAAGAGTAGTCCTTAAATTTTTTAGCATTATCTAGAAAATCAAGACCACAACCTCCTCTACAATCATCTTTTGCAAGGTAGTTCTATTCTTATGAATATTGCTTTGGGTAACCATCCACAATTCTTGCCTAATATTGTTTTTGTTGTTTTTGGTTTTTAATCTTTCTCTTTCAATTATTTACCCATTTTTAGTTTCTATTCATTCTATTTCAAAAACCCATTATTAGTCTACATCTCCACCTCTTTAAAAGAAATCATCTATTTTCAATGGCATTCAATCTTTTATGACAGGGACTAAGTAACTGACCAAAAAAATCTATTATACTATAGCAAAATTAGTAAACCACCAAGATTAACCTCAAGGACTATACCAACTTTCTCTTCAAAGACTGAGTGGAAGCAGACTGAACTGACTATTACTCTTGATGCTAAAGATAAGATAGCTGAGAATTGGCCAAGACAGTCTAATAAGATGCCAAACTAATCTCTCCTCCGGGAGTGCGTGGGATCAAATTTTACCCTCAACAAATGGAATGTTTAGATAGTGCATTTTATTTTGATCACGGACAAGTAGTCTAAGGCGTTCAGACTCAAGTTCCTCTATTTTATAACTTTGCCAAAGCATTTCCATTTTACTACTCATTCCCCTGCAAACATTTCCTTTTTTCTAATCAATCCGCAAGAAATAGTCCACTTCAAATATTCACAAAAGCACAATTATATATGGGGACATTTAATCCAATGGTATGATTTTTACTTAGGGTGAGAGAGATCACGAGTTCAATTCTCGGAATCCCCCAGTTTTTTATTTTCTACGTTATAAGCAAGGGAGATTCGCGTGCTATCATCTGTTGCTTGGGTGTAAATACTTTCCTATATTGGATTAAATGCAATGCTGGTCAATCTTTTATCTAAAAAAATTAGAAGAAATATATATACCCAGTTACAATAACAAGGTGAATAGTTGTGGACTTGGAATTAAAGGGACCATCTATTATCTAAAAAAATTAGAAGAAATATATATACCCAGTTACAATAACAAGGTAAATAGTTGTGGACTTGGAATTAAAGGGACCACACTGGTCAATCTTTTATCCAAAAAAAATTAGAAGAAATATATATAACAGTTACATTAACAAGGTGAATAGTTGTGGACTTGGAATTAAAGGGACCACACCTTGTTTCCTTATATACATTTCTCACATCACCATACTATAGGCAAACCCATAAGGATAATTGTTAGAAATTGGGTAGGCCAACAACAAATATCACATGGAAGGGATATTACCAACGCTTGCAATACAACAACGAATAACTACATTATGGACTTGAGCTTAAAGGGTGCACAACAAGAGTTTTGCTTGGAACTTTGAATTAACATGCATTTTATGTTGTGGCTTGAAGTGATAGGTATTATGTGTGAAAGCATGTAGAGCATAGGACATGAAGAATAGGGATTTTGTTCAGAAAAGAGATGATATGTAAGAAGCACATTTGAGGTTTCGATACATTGTATGGTGAATAATTTTTGCAATGTGTCTAATGCTTTGTAATGTGGGAGTTAACACTTAAAGAGATGCAAAATGAAACCAATAAACAAAATGACAAAGGAGATTTGATCATCATTATTAATGAAATGAAAAGTGAAGTAAGTTGTAATCATGGTGTTTGAAGACAAGAAAAGTCAAGTAGAAAAAATAATAATTCTAACAATAGAAATATATAGTACAGAATGACAAAAGTGGCCTTATACATATTATCCTCACAAGATGGAACTTTAAAAAAATAAAATTATTAAGTAACTCACCAACTTACCAATTCAAACTATATGCTTTACATCATACTCATCTTGTGCATAGATTCATTTGACAAACATGTGCGAAGAATTAAGTCTATCTTATGTGCTATCTTCTACGTTGATGTCATTTCAACAAATCTATGATGTTGTGTCAATATCGTCTTCCATCAACTTCAATTTGTCAATTATGTTGGTTCTTCTTCCTTCATTGGTAACCATTGAAACTTCATCCCATTATTCATAATGGTGTAGGTGTTCTTCCCACCATCATGTATTAATGTTTTGTGTCTTTATGTTGTGCTATTTCCAACAATAAGTGGCAACCATCAATGAGCTTAACATTACACAAAATCTCATCCTAGTTTTCTCTTATATTAAACACCCCTTATACACATTTTCCATCATACTAATTTTTTGTTTGCATTAAAACAAAACAACATGTAGACCTTTGGATTTTTTTGTCATGTTGAATTAACGATCTCTACTATTTCCACATCAATCATGTTCTTTGTCATTGAATTCAAGTTCTTTACTATTTTTACATTGTTAATGTTCTCCATATTACCACTTATCTAGAATAATCTTTCAACGCTTGTCTCCATGTTTACACTTTGTCTTAAAGATGCTCCCTCAACTAGTGACTCTTCCTTCCAAACTTGTCGCAACTTTAACACTTCTATAATAACTCTATGCATCATCAAGTTTTCACTTTGTTTCATTGTTACTACCATTGTTTCTCTTTCATCTGAAGTATCTCTTAGTGCCAATGGATCCCTTTTTTCACTTATCTTTACATTCTATCTATCATGGACATCCAAATGACCATTAGAGGAAATTTGAGGTCTAAAATGGGCCTCCTAAGGAAAATAATAAAATAAAAGTTAAAATAATAAAATAACAGTTAAAATAATAAAATAATAGTTATTAATTTTGGAGGAAGAATGAAAAAAACTACTTTTTTTGTTCGTATTTTCGACATATCGCCCTGTGTCTTTACTCAAATTCTAAGTGGGAGAGATCGTTGGATGCCGAATTTAATTTCGCATCCAATGAGTACCCACACTACATACTTTTGATGGACCCTGCTACCCCAAAAACAAGAAATACCTGAAATAACGTGATGATGACATCATCATCACGTTTTTTTAGGTATTTCTTATTTTTTGGGTATCGGGGTCCATCAAAAGTATGCAATGTGGGTACTCGTTGGATGTGGAATTATATTCCGCATCCAACGATCTCTTCCACTTGAAATTTCAGTAAAAACATAGGGAGATATGTCGAAAATATGAACAAAAAAAGTAGTTTTCTTTTATGACAAATATGTCAATTCAACCATTATGGTTGACTAATTTTATTGAAATTCTATTGGTTCTTGAATTCCAACTCACAAAATTTATTGCTGGCACATTTTCTTATAAGGCCCATTGTAGACCCCGAATTTCCTCTAATGTTATGTCCTTCCATTCTACATGCGTAGCAGATATAATTTGTCACCTATAACAATCATATCCTCCTCATCATCATTTGGATAATTTGAGACCTCTACCTTTGCCTTTACCTATTGCAACATCCTCTAGTGAGTTTTTTTCATTTTCATTGTGTATTTACCACTTCTCACCATTTTGTCTTGTGCACACCCTTTTCCACCTTGTCTAAGCACTTACCATCTCTCCTTGTCTCTCAAAGGTCAATTTTTCTTTAATACCAAAATGGCTAAGTGGGGTGCATCGTGTTGGCAAATCTGACTTCTTTAGCACAAGAAACTTGCTTTTCTTTGGTGACATAGAGACGACACTAACCCAATAAACAATTAAACTCTGCCATTATAGAACTAAATGCACGATATCATGGAGAAATGGTCTAGTACTCATTTATGAATGATCAAAATATATACTATTATAGATTACAATTTTAATTTCTTAACTCCCATCTCTATTTCTAGGTGTAGCTAATGTGATTGGATAAACCCAATTATGAGCTTCATCCTCAACTATCGTGTGCTCTTTTTTTCCATGCCAAAACAACACATTGCATCGAATTGCATATATACATACATATCCTAATGAGTTTGCCATGGTCCATTAAATCCTTCTCCATGCATTAATGGCATTTCCATCCAACTTGAATGGTCCACATTCTTACTAGATTCTCATGGTTTTTCCTACATCAATAAACAATCAAACTGAAACTTAATAGAGCTACAAAGAGGTGACGACACCAATAGATAATTATTGTATTTGAATATGAAAAATGAAGAGTATATATATAATTAGTGTTTACTTTAAAAGAGGTAGCCAAGTCAATGGAATATAGGACAATGCTATTAAAATTTTGGGTATACCCTTCTAATTTGTTTTCTCTTATGTATTGCTAGGCTTTATTAGTCCTCACCATGTCTTAATCCTCCAACTTGCAGAATCTATGGTATTCCTTTCAATAATGAGGATTCCTTTCACTCAGTTTCTATTACTTTTCTTACTTTTGGTTCAGTCCCTAGTACATAAGTAACTTTTACCATTTCTTAATTGTTCTTATACTCATATATGTTTATGAGTTTCGTGGGAATTTAATAACCTTAATGCCTAGTTGTGCAATCAACTGATCATGTAACTCTCACTTTGGATTTTATTTATCTCTCATTTACCCAATCACATCAATATTTGGATAATAGTTCAAGGTGCAATCACATGTCTACACATGGTTCTTTATCTTGAGCACACTCAACTTAAGAGTAATTTGAGTATAGATGTGTTTACAGTGATCAGGCATAGCGTCATTGCTTTTGGATTTTTACTCTGTTGTTGTTTCGTAACTGACATTTCGATGAACACTCCAGCTATCTTCAAGGAATTACAATGAAGAAGTTGCTAATGGTAAGAAAAGAATCAAGCTAAGCATGTATATAAGAATGAGAAAATTAGCCTTTGAGGGGTAAATTTTTCCAAATGTATACAAAACTTAAGATAAAAAATTGGATTCGGAGTTAAATTGCTCTCTGTACTTGATAGGTCTAGGTTTAATATGGATCTATGTTGATATTATTCAGAAAACAACTTTAATCTTTGGAATAAATCAAGATTATCCTTCTCCCCTAACATTCTTTCTAACCACATAGTTATTGCTAGTTTTATAGTTAGGAGTGTTGATCACAGAGAAGATACTTGATCTTGATCTTGTTGATGAGGAAACTATCTAGGGAGTTGATTCACTCATAATGCCCATGAGAATGAATGTATTTGGCAGTCGAAGATTGTACTGCATTCATTGATTTTAATTTATGAATTCAATATATGTGGGTGTTTTAAAAAATATTGTTTTGTATGAATAAAAAATCCATGTTGCATCTGAAGAAGATGCAACCTCTACAACCTCCTGACTTGGCCAGTGTATTTTTTTTGCTCCATGTATAATTATTTGGTCCTCATGCTTTTCAACAATGGGAAACTTGTAGGGAGTTTCTGAATTTATTGATACCCACAGGACAAACTAGGTAACCCAAAGTATGAATTGGCATGCTTTCCATTTGGATAAATGGAAGATATTTCTAGTGCAAAGAAGGATTGTTCTTTTTTCTTTCCTTCATTTTAACAAGGGGAGACACATATTACAATTTTCAAGTTAAGTCTTTAGTATAGCGAAAAAACCTCGTATAACCTAGTCTCTTTGTGAATATCAAGAATATTCAATAATGTGGATGAATTATAATTTAGAAGTTGTTGATGTAGTTGTCTTCACTATATAGGTTAAAAATTGTAACGAATAGATACACACTAATCATGCAAGATAAATTTTCTTAGGGGAGTATACACCTCAAAAGGTTCAAGAGGTCATAATATGCTCAAATGCCATGACATTGTTTAACATATTGTAATAAAAGCTATGGATCAAGTAGCTAGATAATGATGTATACTATATATTCTCATAACAAGAATAAATTAGCTAGAGATCTATGTATATTTTAACAACTTTGATATCACAGAATATAGGAAACAAAGGTAGGAGAATTAAGAAACAAAAACATGAAAAATAAAGTAGGTTGGAATGTTTCTAAAACCAGCGTAGATCCAAATCCTAGGCTCTATCAAGCACCGAGAGGGATCAATCTCTCTAGGTGCAAAACTCTTTTTAGGTATTGCACTCAATGAGCTATCAACTTTGGTGTGTCCTATATATAGCCATTGATTTGATTCAAACCAAAAGACACATATTTTTATTTAAGGTCCACATATAGTATTTTTATTATTAATATTTAATATTATTTATGGCCGACATATAATATTTTTTATTATTTTGTATTTTATTAGGAACTAACATGACAACATCTCCCCATACATGGTTTTAAAACCATATGTAAGGCCCTCCTAAAATTATGGGTTATTTAGGAGGCCTTGCACATGGTCTTAAAACCATTTGCAAGGCCCTCCTAAACCATGTACAATAAAACCATGGGTTGTTTAGGAGGCCTTGCACATTGTATTAAAACCATGTAAAATAAAACAATGGGTTGTTTATAGGGCCTTGCACAAGGCCAACATTTTTTGGGGGATATAATTCAAATTTTTTATTATTATTATTTTGTTTGGTAGGAACATTACAACATCTCCCCCCATATTGTGTTTTTTCTGACCCACTTTTTTTTTTTGCTAATAATTAAACTTTTACTTTTTTACTTTATTGTTTCCCATATTAGGTTGTTTTTCTCGCTAACCTTTATTTTAGGTGATAATTAATTTTTTTATTATTATTATGTAAGTAACAAAAGTTACAAGATCTCCCTCATTTTAGGTTGTTTTTTTACCGATGTTTATTTTGGCTGATAATTAAAAAAATTATTTTTTATTATTTTGTTAGTAACAAAAGTTACTCAACAAACCTTAGAAGATCTCCCTCATATTAGGTTTTTTTTTGCCCATTTATTTTACATCACGTTACAAGATCTATCTCATAATATTCACTATCATTATTTTTTTTGCCGACATGTTACAAAGGTTACTAAGGTTACATCACGTTACAAGATCTCTCCCATATTGGGTTGTAGAGCACCTCTCCGCGCAATTAATCTATACAAATATTTATTTCAATCCGTGAGGCATGAATCTCATGTCTCTAAGTGCAATTCTAAATGCAAACATGGGATACGTGTCAAATTTGATGTGTATTAAAAAAATACCATTTGGATTATCCCTTTACCGTATAAAAGGGATATATGTTGTATATCATGGATATATGACTTGCTCTTTCCAGTTAAGGTTAGGTAGGGGATTTAAATAAAATTTAAAGATCAAAATAGAGCTCATAAAGAAAATATATTTTCCTTCAATTCTCAAATATGATGGAGAAAGTGAAATTTTTTCTTGGACTATTTTGATTTAGTTTGTCTGTTAACGAACTTAAATGAAGGAAGATATGGCTGGGGATATCTTTTTGTTCTACTAGTAATTAAATCATCATTATACACAATATGGATATCAAAGAACTTGGCCTACATCCAAGGGACAGGGATGCCTAGGACAAACCTTGTTCTACTAGTAATTAAATCATCATTATATACAATATGGATATCAAAGAACTTGGCCTACATCCAAGGGACATAAACCATTGTCAAGTGGGAAAAAAGAAAGATCCAAGATAAGATTTGCAACCATTGTCAAGTGGTTAAAAAGAAGGATCCAAGATAAGATTTGCAGGGTAATTACATATGAGGAAAATAAAAAAAATAATCTCACAAGGCTTGGGTGACATATCATTAGGCTTAATATAACCTCTCATGTACTCAAAACTAACCCAACAACTAATAAAAATGTGTGTTGGCTCTTTAAAACCTTACTCTGCCATTAGAAAAATAGAGCACCTAAAGCCAAGTTTGCTAAGGTAAAGATGCATGCCACAATGTGTATAGATGCCCAATGCCCTCAAATGAAGTTAAAACTTGATAGTTATAGGATACTAAGTAGGTGACAAGATGACATATCCAAAATGTCAACAATCCTTCCTTTGTATGTTATCATCTGCAAAGTTGGGTTGTGGCACATATTTGACAGGTTTTTCATAGTTACACTAAAATGCATGCACATGCTTCATTAGAGGTACAAACTAAGTGTTCAGCTTGGATATTGGATATTGTGTATTTCAACACTTTTGACCTTCCTACACTTCTAGACTTTCATTTACAAACCAAAAACGTGGTGTTGAGCAAAAATTTAAAGAGTCGTCCAATTAAGAATGAAAAATCAACTTTCAAGCCTTTTTTGAATGCACACAATCATAGACATCAGGTTGGATATTTCAAGATTTTTTTAGATTCCCATTTCCAAATTCTCTCAAGGATCACCACCATAAGAATTTGTCTACAAAAATGGTGTTTTTCATAATTTTGCATAATGCTCAGAAAATGTGCATTGTTGGTAGAGAAATGACAGTTAAGGAAAACTAAGCATGAAAGAGGTTTGTAAATTTATATAAAATAAATTCTAACCTTATTACTCTTACCTATATCAACAATGTCTATTCACTATGAAACATACACAATCAAATAATTATGATTTCTAGGATATATAAATTTTATTGTTTATCAACAACAAATAACCACATGTGTGCTAAGGGTTTGCCAACAACAAATAACAACTTGCGTATGGAGGGTTTGGCAAGTTACAATTTTAGTTGTTTCTTCTTGGTTATTGAATCTTTTGTCTTATCTCAGGGTAAACATTTAGATTTAGAATCTTTACATCTGCCATTGGAAAGTTAGTTTTTTCCATGTGCATAATGTCTTTGAAGGTTTTTATCGTGATGATTACATATCAAGCAAAGGACAGACCTAGTTTCGAAAATGTTCATGTAAATGTGTTCTTATTTGTGCATTATAGTGAGGATGGAAAATCAACTCTTTCCTTTTCTCTTGTATTATTTTACCATTTTATTTTCTTTATTAGATGTTTCTTCGTTAAAATCTTGTTTCTTTTGTGAAAATCCTACATTTATTTTCATGTAATCATATGTGTTATATTTTTTGTTTGTAGGTCATATGTTATAGTCTTAGCTTGTGATTGTGATGTATCTTTTAAGTTTTCTTGTTTTTTCAGGGTATTCTATATAGAGTTTGTATACATCAATTATCTTTTAACAAGGTTTATTTAAATTGCATGATAAAATGTCAATTTGCTTTTTAAAGCCGTAATCTTTATCCTCTCAAAATTTTACTAATTTCTTTCTATCCTATTAAGAGATATTTTATGAAGTATACCTCAAGAAATAGCGTAGAATTAATACAATTTGACTAAGAAGTATCTTGTAATCCACATTGCATAAAAATAGAAACCTCTTCCAAATTTAAAGTGAATTTTGAAACCAATGGAAAGGACCATTCCATTTGAGGTTCCCTTGCATAAATGCATTATAAGTAACTAATTATGTATTTCGATAATAATCCATCCACAATTCTAAGATACACTTTTGTTCTTGAATTGCATTTAATATCTCGACTTTAACATGTTCTTTATAAAGCATTTTCTAGATATCAAATAAGTATGCATTCTATCTAATGGTGTAAGTTTACCAATTAAAGTGGGTTAGGTTCAAGCCCAATTATAAAGTTTAGTTTATCATTTGATTCATTTAAGGGAAAATAAAGCCTAAGCCTAATTGATCCCTGCATTGAATTTCACTATTGTTAAATGTGAGTTCATCTCAAATGCATTTCCATATGTCATATATTTCTAACTATGTTGACCCTAACATGTATACTCAACAGCATTGTGCAAGACATACAGAGCACATGTGGTTTATTTTTTTAATTAAAATATTGCACCAATTTGCATATGGTTAATGATGTTTTTTTAGGGTTATTGTATTATTTTTTTCTTAAGATTATGCATGCGTATTGTTGCAAGGTTTTTTCTATGGATTGATTGTTCTAACTTATTCAAGTAAAATATAAATTGGAAATAAAACTTTGATTTGGATGCTGCTCTAGATGTCCTTGAATTGCACATAACTTTCAATGTGTAGTTAAATAAAAAAATAACATACATAAAAATAGCATGTTATAATTCAACGTAACAATCCACTTTTGGTTTTCTTCTATGTTGATCTCATAGTAAGATAGTAATGAAAATCAATGGATAAGTTTGTTTATTTGTTTATATTTGTCATTTCGCATTGTGGTTTTCTCTATAAACATGTTATAGTATGTATAAGCATGTTATAGTATGTTTCTAGTTTTTTATGAGAATCATACTGAATTTCAATACTAAAATTTTATTTGTTATAATTAGCTCTTTCCAGTGTGCTCTTCGTCTCTCACACACACAATATAAATCACAATCTAACAAGACCTTATTTATGAGGACCTTTCCTATCAACTGTTATTCTTAGGCATCATATAATAGTGAACCACTATAGTGATATGAATCTTGACACTCCAACATGTGAGAAAAGTACTCACTATGCTACTAGCATATCATTTACTTTTTTTTTTAATTAGGAAGACCAAGGCCCTTTGGTAAATTATTTTCTTTGGGAATTTTCTGCTAGTTATGCTACCCTAAATGTAGATCCCAATAAAGGCGCGGACTCCTTGAGGTGCATTGGTGGTACTGTTTGATGGCTCCCTTGCAATAACGTGATTGTACATTGGGCATTTCAAATGTTATTTGAAAGTTGGTTGAATTGGTAAAAGATCATGTGCATTGTTGGAGGCAATACATCTCACACAACTTTCAAACTTGGATCCACTTGCTCATTTTATGATTGTACATGGTTTTGTTCAATAAATTTATATTGGATGAATGCATCATAAAAAATATATTGATTACGTTTACTCTTTAAATACATAAGAGAGAATGACCCTTAAAAGTTGCAAACATCTTGAATTGGAATAAGTATTTATAGTTGATAGGATAGCAACATTATGATCTATATAATGCTATATAAAATGACACTAATAAATAAGAAACAAAGTCAATATACAAATACATTATTGTATGAAATACGTATCTATGTACTCATGGAAAATACTTCAAACATAATCCCAATTTATGTTTGCAGCATAAGATCATTCCATTTATATAGTGTTCTTGCTTTATGGCTTGGAGAAGCTTGTGCTCTGTTGAAGCATCCATAGACAAGTAACGTGTTTTGTTGAAGCATTGTTCGAGAACGGATCCTTGCTAAGACAGAGAGGTGATTATCACATACATGCATCATGATGTACGAGTAATCAATGCCACAGTCTCCTCAACCTTATTCAATATTGTTCTCTAAATGGGCCATCCTTCTTTTAATCATCTTTAAGAGGCAGGGATCAACAATCACCAATTGTGTTTATGGTTGAACAGATGTAAGTTGGTAAGTCCCCAAATTCTCTCAGCAACTTCCATATAAGCAAATCAATATTATGTACCAATGAGTTTTCTTTCTTCGTTAATCATCCAACAAAAATAAACACGGTTTTATCTATGAGAGAGCAAACTGACAATTTTAGGCAAAAAGCCATCCAGGCAATCTGGGCCGTGGATACATAGAGAAAAAATTTCAGTACTTTTACAATTGTTCCATTGTCATAGGACTGGGCTACTTGGTTAAAGTTTAGGTTCCATGATTTTGTAATTGTGTGTGATATCATTGCTTACAATAGGTAGAGGAACTTTAGAGAACAAAGGAAATGGATCGAAAACATTGTTCCAAAAAGGTAGCTCTACCTAATATGAAGATGACATTCCTTCTACTTCCTTTCTTGTAAATCAAGAAATACTCCAGATTAAAGGGCAATAGGTTGGTATCTTTAGATACAAGTGAAATGGGGCATTATCACCTCATATATGGATTTTGTAGTGCAACAAAGCACTAGCTGCTTATTGAAATCATTTCCACTATACATGTTATACTATGCTGACAATTAATTAGTATTTTCATAATATATGAAGCTATCCATCTCTAGCTAGGATTTTCTTGGGTGGAATATTTCACCCTTTATTGGGACACTCGTTTCTAGGCAAATGACCTTATCGTCCAACCTACATATGGCTCAAATGACCTTTTTTTTTTTTTTCAAGAAGAAAAAACCTGTCCTTGTTATTCCATAATGAATCAAAGGGCATTAGTACATACAATCACATCATCAGGGCAAATGAACATGGCAACCCACCGGAATTCCCAGCCAGGGGGAAAGGCATAATAACCAAGTAAATAACCCATCAGAAAACTATCTCATCATGGAAATGGACTGTCCACTCATTCACATCAACCAAGAGCCAAGGAAACTCTAAACAGTGTTCTAAAGAGAAAACTCTTTCTAACAAATAAACAAGCTGCCGGGAAGGGGAAAAATAACCCTTCATAACCAAACTCAAGAAGCATCCAAGTATCCAGTTCGTCACTAAGAGGGGTAAATACCTCTTCGCAAGCTCAAAAGAGCTGAAAATAATCTTGTGTGACTAGAAGATTCTCAATATATTCCATCATGCAGCCTTTTCCTTGAGAAAA
This sequence comes from Pseudotsuga menziesii, assembly GCA_001517045.1. NCBI lineage: Eukaryota > Viridiplantae > Streptophyta > Pinopsida > Pinales > Pinaceae > Pseudotsuga > Pseudotsuga menziesii. The sequence continues at coordinate 38,823 of LPNX010800910.1, read as the reverse complement.
GGAGAGAGCCTTTTTAGAAAGGCGGTCAGCTGTCCTATTGTGCTCTCGATAGATGTGAGTGAAAGATAGAGCCTGGAAGCTATTGGCTAGCTTCTTTGTCTCCCTACACCAGTGAAACAGTTCAGGTGGGGAGAGAGCAGTCAATCCCTTAGCCCAATCGATGATGAATTGTGAGTCACCGTACACATGGACTAGAGGAATCCCCATCATATGAGAGGTGAGCAAGAGCGCCCAAAGACTGAGCAGCTCCGCTTTGGTATTAGTGCCATGTCCGACCCCCAGCGAAAATTCCAAATAGTGGGTGTCATTGAGAAAGATACAGAAGCCAACACCTGCAATCAAATTATTGGATGCACCATCCATAAAACCACAGGGAAAGAACTTGACTGGAGAATTCCCAATATTTCTGCAACGGCCTTTTTTAGTGATAGTCCCATGTAGAGGAGCCTGAACAGTCAATAATACTTGCTGGATGATGCCATGAATATTTCTTTTTTTACCTTCAAATACAGCCAAATTGCGCGCTTTCCACACAATCCACATCATATTAAAGGGCAGCAGAAAGAGAGGCGAGCTCCTTGGAAGCTTGCCATACCAGTTTTTGAAAATATCAACTATAGGAATCCCTGAAATACATGCTGGAAGGTTGAAATACTCACTAGTAAAATCTGCCACAGTCTTCCAAACCATATAGTAAGAGAAAAGGTGCTCCACAGATTCCTCATTTGAACAGCAAAGTGGACAGATACCGGGTCCTAAAAATCCTCTTCTCTGTAGGTTCTGCCAAGTGAGAATTCTGTTTTGAAGGGTAAGCCAAATGAAACATGAGATTTTACGAGGGCGAGCCTTAAGCCATAAATGAAAACCATCAACCACAGAGACCGAGCGTGAGGAGGAACGAACAATGCAGTCATAGGCATCACTGGCAGTAATAGAATCCCTGTTATTATTATAAATCCAAGCAAGTTTATTAGAACTATTCAAAAGACGGATGCCTGCTCCAGAAAGCCCATGAATAAAAGCATTCCAAGATGTCACAAAGGAGCCACCAAGATCAAGTTCTTCGGCAGAATACCAATAGTGCTTCGCATAGTACAGGGAATTGTGAGCCTGAGATAATGAGCAGATATTTAAATCTTCTAAATACGATCTCAAGTCTGCAGGGAGAGAAAAAGGAGTATGCAAACCCACAATCGGATCAATCCCCAATAAGATACTTTCACCATTTCCAACCTGCCACGCCAAGTGCATACCCATCCATGGAATAACCTGCATAAAACCTCTCCAAATAAGAGAGGCATTGCGAGGGCTGAAAGATTTATTCCTAAGCCATTCAACAACCGGCATACCTTTCATATATTTGGTTTGAAGGACCTGGAACCATAATCCTTTTGAATGAAGGGCTTTCCAAAACATATTAAGACGCAGAGCTTGATTAAACCAGGAGAGATTTTTGATACCCCAGCCACCATATTCTTTGGGCCAAGAAAGGTCTCGCCAATTTACCAGATGAAACTTGAAAGAATTTTCAGAGGATCCCCATAGGAAGTTGAAGATAATACTTCTGAGCTTCTGGAGAATAGAACCTGGGAGTGGAGCTAAGCCCGTCCAATAGACCGAAATGCTAGACAGAACAGCATTGATAAGGACCAGTCTCCCTCCAAGAGACAGGAGCTTATAAGACCAGTGATATATCCTTTTTTCAAATTTTTGAAGAAGCCAGTACCAGTCGGTCGCTCTATAGCTCAGCGGCTTCAAGTTATAGCCCAAATAAGTTAAACCAGACTGAATTGGAAGCATCTTATAAGGCAGAGCAGTCCTGAAATCATTAATGCTATCATCATTGAGATTATGGTAGAGAAAGCAAGATTTATCAATATTGATCCTCATACCTGAGGCTTTACAAAAGGAGTCGAGGAGGACCTCAAAAGCCAGCCAGTCCTATAGGGTTCCAGAGCCCATAAGAATGACATCATCCACAAAAAGGAGGTGGGATAGAGCAAGAGAAGGTGAGAGTTTGATACCCCGAATGAGACCATTGGATCTGGCATCCTTAATGAGCAAGCTGAGACCCTCAATGACCAGGATGAAGAGTAGAGGAGATAAAGGACAGCCTTGTCGAATACCCCAAGAAGCAGTGAAGAAATTGGAAGGAGTCCCATTAACCAAGACTGCAAAGTTTGTAGTAGAAATGCAGCCCATAATCCAATTGACAGAAATGAGGGGAACACCAATTTGAATTAAGATAAGTCTGACATATGTCCAGTCAACACGATCAAAAGCCTTTGAGAGATCCAGCTTGAGAACAAAGGCACAGGAGTTATTGATTTTGATTGAGTGAAGGACTTCCTAGACAATGCCAATAGGCTCAGAGATGTGTCGATCTTTGAGGAATCCAAATTGCTCTTGTGAGATACCCTGATCAAGAAAGGGCTTAAGCCTGCTAGCAATGACTTTGGCAATGAGCTTATAGAGAAGATTACATAAGGATATGGGTCTAAAGTCAGCAAAGGTACGAGGCTTGTCTTTCTTCGGGATAAGAGCTAGAAAAGTAGAGTTCAGGGAGGGGGGAATGTACCCAGAAATCCTAGTCGAATCCACCAATTGACATAAAATAGGACCTAAAAGATCAAAAAAGTGCAAAAAAAACTCCACTGGCCATCCATCTGGACCCGGACTACGGTCTTTTTTGAAGGACTTAGGGAGAGTTCAATCTCCTTCAGAGTGACCTGGGAGGTAAGGCATGACGAGTGATCAGAGGGGATCAGCCTAGGGAAGAAAGAGATCACTTTGAGCTGTTGGTCAAGACAGGTAAGCCCCTCATCCTTAAATATAAATTCAAAGTAAGAATTACCAAGTTCCTTTAGAGGGCCTTCTTCATCAATGAGATTACCATCATCATCTTCAAGTGACCAGATCATATTTTGAGTCCTCCTACCCGAGGCCATCATATGAAAAAATTTAGTATTAGAGTCACCCTGTAAGACCCACTTCGATCTACTCTTTAGTTGCCAGGGAAGCTGGACATGGTCCAAAATCCTCTAACGCTCAGCATTGAGGTGAGATAGGTGAGCATTTTGCTCCTTAGTGAGCAAGCCTTTAGCAAGGATAGACTCTATGGCCCGATCCAGATTAAAAGAAACCGAATCAAAATGAGCAGATTTATCCTTAAACCATTTCTTAGAAGCAAGCTTGAGATTGCGAAGGGACTGGCAAAGATCCTCAATACCAGTAAAATTACTCACATCCAAGTGGAGGGACCACCATCTGAGAAACCAGTCAATGAACTCAGGATTCTCCAGCCATGAGCGGCTAAACTTGAAAGGGTAGTTGAAGGGCCCTTTAGGAGAGTTCCATTCAAAGAGAATAGGAAAATGGTCAGAAATAATGGAGCATTTGATCCAGGTTCTGTAGGCCCCTAAGGAGGGAAGCAGATCTTTGGAGATAAGAAAACGGTCGAGGCGTTTACAGATGCCCTCCTCACCAACACGGCCATTGCGCCAAGTTGGTCCAATCGTAGGAGGGGCAACATCTACAAGGCCAGCTGCTTCGAAAAGAGCAAGAAAGTGATCAGAGTGGTGGTCCAGAGAGGCCTTACAGCCCCAAACCTCTGAAGGATGAAGGGTAAGATTGAGGTCTCCCGCCAATACAAGATGTGGAAGATTTAATAGACCACCTCGGAGGACCTCTTCCCAGAAAAAAATCATGTCCTTATAAGGGCCATAGACGTTCAAAATATGGATGGGGATCGGAAGGCCACGAATGGAGGCTTGTAGTAAGATACCGGCACAAGTGTGGAAAGCCCGACATTTAACCTTCGACGGGTTCCAGGCAGAGAGGAGGCCACCCAAAAGACCCCGAGCACTGATGGCACAGTATTCCCAGGAGGGGAGAAATTAGAGAAAGCAAACAGGGCCGACACATCACTACACATAGTTTCCTGAAATAAGATAATGTCCGGGATAATGGCTCAAATGACCTATGACACCCTCCCAACATTGAGGCGTTGTCAAAGGTTGTGTTGAAGGTCAAGGATAAAACAACAAAGTCGTATGGTCTCTAAGAAGGCTAAGATCACCTGTATACAGCTATGAACATCCAAAAAAAGAGTTGCTTTGGACTTGTCACAACAGTGAACAAGCTTAAAAAACCGTGAATGAGCAACTCTCTACAATTTTGCTAACAGTATAGTAATAGTTGTCAATCAACCGTATAGTAACAGTTGTCAACCATTGATCTCAGAGTTGTTAGCATTCACAAATTGCCTAGAGAAAAAGATTTCAACCCGAAAATTAAAACAAAACATGGACACCGTAATGAAACACAAAAGACAAAAAATTATTCGGAAACCCCAAATGGAACTAGTCTTTACATGTGTGTACTGTGGCTCGCGAAATATGGTAAACAACAGCTGTAGGCACCCCAAAAGAATTATTCGCGCCAGGTAGGGGTCGAACCTACGACTTTCTGCTTAGGAAACAGACGCTCTATCCACTGAGCTACAGGCGCAACATGTTAATACTAGCTCTTTTATTAATAACTACTACACAGTAAATAATAACAAATTGTGAATATATTTATGTGGGCTTTGAATGCGCAAGTTCGAATCCTGCCGTCCACGTTTTTGTTTTTATTTGTTGATAATGTGACAATCACAGCCAGACCGCGTATGATAAAGACAACTAAAACGTCCCCGCTTTTCTAGACAATTTTTATTGATAAAATCAGGTGAAATTTGTTTTTTGGAAATTATTTCAGCAATAATTTCTTTTCCTGATTCCTCGCTTTTTCAGCCAATTATTTTTTGATAAAATCAGGTTTCAGCAATAATTTCTTTTCCTGATTCTGCGCTTTTCCAGCCAATTTTTTTTGATAAAATCAGGTCTAAATTGTTTTTTTCATAAAATTAGGTGAAAATTGTTTTTGGAAATTATTTCAGCAATAATTTCTTTGCCTTAGTCCCCGCTAAATTATTTCAGCAATAATTTCTTTGCAAAACTCCCCGCTAAATTATTTCAGCAAATAATTTATTTGCCTGATTCCCGCTTTTCCAGCCATTTTTTTTTTGATAAAATCAGGTGAAAATTGTTTTTGGAAATTATTTCAGCAATAATTTCTTTGCCTGAATCTGAAAATTGTACTCTGGCATCTCTCGCAGACGAATAAAGAGTCATACCACCAGACGAACTGGCTCTGCTTATAACCAAAACTCTCCGGCTTGGAGGATGTTGATAGTGGGATTTTGAACCCACGCCCTTTCGGACCAGAACCTTAATCTGGCGCCTTAGACCAACTCGGCCATCTTAACTACTTTGCAATTTCCAAACTGAGAAGTTCTTGTATAGAGATATTGGATAGTAAATAATGATTCCCTTTTTTTTTCTCCATTATTCGCACGCAGCGCGCTGTTGACTTACCTTGCTGCAACCTTTCAAATGAAATTCAGCCTGGTGGATGGAGAAGAAGACCTCTAATTTCAAAAGTCGATTGTTTAATTAATGTTTTATACACCATCACGACCAGAAATAAGCTTATTGTGCGCACTGATCAAATTATCAAATTTGAACACGTTTTAGCCAGGCTTTAAAAAAAACTAGCAATTGACACAAAAGGTGCAATACAATGTGGAAGGGATTTATAGTTGGTAATGATACTAAACAATGAAAATAGTTTTGAAGATACAAAATAAGTATGGATTAAAGAAGTGTAGGTCATAAAAATAATCATTCATGGGAGAAAATGGAGCAATTTGAAAAAAACAATGTTTACCTTCAACAAATCAAAAGAGAGAAGACACTAATTTGTATAGTAGTTTTTAAAAGTAATCTTAAATTTTAGATTTTTTGAAACAAAATTCTCAATTAGTTGTGAGCAAGAATAGGTTGATCTAATTCAAAAGTCCATATTTCATATAAAGCTCTTTTGTACCTAGAATCCTACCAAAACGTTTACTTGTGAAAATAGTCAAACATAAATGTAAATTAGCTCTAATAATTTATAAAAAATAATTGATTTTTTTTAGGTCTTAAATGCAAGCCATATTCCACAGATTCCCTAAAAACATTAACTTAACTTGCACAAATATATTGAGTCATAACACAAAATGGTTCTTAAGCATGAAATTCCATTTTAAGATAAAATAAAAATTAAAAAAATACAGTCATCTAAGAAATTTGTAATTGCTATACTCCAAGGGGTTAAGGTCTAACAAAAGAAAATAGAACCTTCATAAGTTACCACAAAAAAGTATGCTCTGTCCTACTGTAATGGTATTTTGAAGTTAATTGGGGCCAACGCCAAAAATTCCTAACATAGGTTCATTAACATCATTAAAAAGTTCAAGAAACCAAAATTTCCTGTTAAGCAACATTAGCTCCCTTTCTGAATATTTTTCATGTAGAACTCAAGCTTTTGATCCTTAAGAGATTCTTAGTAAATATCAGATCAACCCATTTTTAGTACCAAGAAAACATATGAAATTCCTTGTCCAAATCATCTAACACTTAATACAAATGAACCAACATCCCCGTCATCACATCCACATTGCGAAAGGCATGAATCAATTACAACCATTGGTCGACCACTGGAAAATTTCTCTTTTAGATGTGGGTCAAGTTTGTGACCTTCTTGTAGCTTCTTATTGTAATATACATGTCCAATGACTCCCTAACAAATATAAGACACACAAAGGAAAACCAATAGTTTTATACAATATGGAGCATATGAATTATCAAAATCACCTCAAAATGAAAGGATAATGAGCACCTATGTTATTATATCAATATTATAAATCCTAGTAGAACCCCATTAAACCTATTCATACTCTAGATAATCCAATATCCACCTTTTATGAAATGGCAAGAGAAAACAATGAACTTATTCACATTTCATGTCCAAATGCAGTTTAATGCCAATCCATTCCAACTACAACATTATCTATGGTATATATACAACAAATACTAAACAACAAACAATATAAATTGTTCTAAAAGTGAGGAAACTCGAGAACAAACTCAAGAACAAGGAGTTGGTGGAGGAGAATTTCGATTCTGCTCCCACAATTGCCAAATTCATGATCTAGAATCTACCTAGATATTAAAATGGTTAAACCATGCAGCTGAGTTGAGGGAAACTAAATTTGGTTCATTAAAATATTGGTTTTTTCACAGTTCTCAATTTCTATTAGAGATGTTCCATGCAGCTGAGTTGAGGGAAACTAAATTTGGTTCATTAAAATATTGGTTTTTCACAGTTCTCAATTTCTATTAGAGATGCTGGCGAAAAATTAGATAATCCTACAAATAATCACCAAACTAATCTATCTCTATATGCCTGGATAATAACCCACATGATACACCCAAATAAAATAAAATAAAAGCATGCACGCGAGTTTCAAATGGCTATATAATAAATGTATTCTCATATACAAAATCCATGACAAACAGAACAAGACAACTAGAAGATCCAATTACATGCCCTCCTCTATCCATTTCAGATATCATGTGCTCTCCTGCTAAACTTTATTCAACATTATGCTTGCATAAAAAATAGTGTGCTTACTTCTTGGAGACTCGCTTCTCTTTCCCTTATACAGAGTCCCAGAAACTCCCCCTCAGAAAATTTAATGTAGAAATGAGGGATCAAAGAGCTACGCATTCACCAAAACGATATTCTATGTACAACATGCAATCTTCTCTGCAACGGCTTTTCGAAAACGATTCGATTCTAGGTTGCTTCAAACATAATGCACCAGACATCAAAGGATTCAAGATCTTCAAGTCCAAAACCTTTCTTTTCTTATTTGATACATGTTGCTTACGGATTATCGGGCAATTATTTAATATGGCTATTGCCTGTCCATGCACAGAACGAGAAAGAGTTGCGAACAAGCAAACTTTCAATCTTGATTGAGAAAATACTGGACTTAAGGCGTCTTCAACATCGTTGCAAGTTGAAGCTGGAGTAGAGAGTATCTGAGTTGAGCTTGCAAATTTTGATGAAAGAAGACGAAATATGGAGTAACCAAGCCAAACATGAGCAACTAAAATCAAAGCTCAGGTTCTTTAACCCAGACGAAGCACACTTTGTCTTGTTTTAGAATTTATGGCAGGAGTTTTGCATAAATGTTCCTATGAATGTGCTTAAATTATGTCAAAGAACTGAAATCTTCACCATAAGCTTTAATTTTTGGATATTCCGGCAATAATTGGTTTTTGTTATGGATCTTGAAAATATTTTTAATAAATATGTTCATTTCATGTCAGTTGTATATTGAATAAGTCTAAAAATTAAATATGAAGTATCAAAGCCGAAAATGAGAACAGGACAGCTGAGATCATTGATACCTTTCAGCACATAAAATTTCAGCACCTATACAGGGAGCATAACTCTACAGCTGATAGGCTATCTAAAAGAGGCTTGAGGGCCAAAGAAGGATTCATTTTCATAGAAGAAACTTTGGAGGGTAGTAGATGCACCTGTAGAAGTACTAGATTTTATTAGATTGGTAAATAGGGGAGGTTCCATAGTACTAGTATTGAAAAGAAGACTGTGATTAGATACATCAGATCTACAGTTTGATTACATAAAACAGATCTGAATCATATTTAGTGATGTAAGTTTTGATAACAGCAAATGATGGATCCTTGGATAGCCAGGTAGATAGATTAAAGATGATTAGATGAATCATGGATGTATTGAAACTCTTGTATGGACAAATCACCTTTGATTTCATAATAGAAATAGCAAGGGACTGTTTTTTCCCTTTCGGTGAAAAAAAAAAACAGAAAATGAGACACTAACCTTGTGTCCTTGAAATCAAACTGCTTACATTTGTTCATAAATTGTAACTTTTGGCATGAATATGTTCCGAAGATGTGCAAATTCGCATAAATACGTTTTAACATTGTTTGTTCATAAAATGTTGACAATGCCCGAATCATGTGAAGGAACTAAAAGTTCTTTTAAACGCTTCCATTATTTTTACAAAATGATTCAACGAAATATGGCATTTTGTTATGCATTTTGAAAAGAACTTGCATAAATATAGTTTGCCATGTCAATTAGCTACATAATACTTCCAATATAATCTCAGTCTTCCGTATCAACTGAACAAGATACTAATGCAAAAACTCAAAATGCAGAGGAGCGCAATCAATTTGGGGAAAACAGAACCCCGTAAGATCTGCCCCACATTTTTGTCTGGTCTTCTATGATAATTTCACTCAAAACATTGCCCTGCCAACAAGCTTAAGCCTAGGCCCATTTCATTGTGGATCTGCCCCTGTCTCTCTCCCAAAATCTGTCAAAATGAAGAAATCGAAACTTTGAAGAACGCTTCTCACAGAGACATCCTGCGTCATCGGGACCTGATAACTGTTCACGTGGCGAGTATTAATTAGTTGAAAATGTGGCTATCTTTAGGACTGAATTTAAAGGATAATTGTTCCTTTAAACAATTATACTGAATTTATAAGCTACTGAGATTGGGCTGTCAGAAAGGGAAATAAAACTTGTTAATCTATGCTTGATTTGGGAAAAAATAGTTCCACGAAGATCAAAATGAATAGAACCAATACCCGGATATGGATACATTCATTCCAATGGTCGCTCCAACTACCAATCCCGCTAATTCACCAATCTGTGCAGTCAATATTCAACAATCAACTTTTTATTCTACCTATTCCAATTGAATGGTATGAGTGATGAATCTATATTTTTCCCCGCACTATCTCCAGCCAAGAAGCATCGCTCTAGGTCTCTGTGCCGCGAGAGCCACTGGGATTCGATCTTGCATCGGGAGATACAGTTGAGCCAGGTAATGGCTCCGATGCAATCTTCACATACTGTTGACAGGCTATGCTCCGGGGCCTACATGTGGGTGATTGAAACCCATGCCATCGAAGGCCGCTCCATACGATGATGCACGTGGCAAGCTCATTGTGTGAAGCTGAAGAATATATAGGGGTTGGCGCATTGTACATGGTGTTGTATGTTCATGGGTGCTCTGAGTCAGAATAGCTTCCAGAACATGCAACAACAGCAACCGAACACCCGTGGCGTGGCAGACTATGGTTGAAAAATTACACGTTGCGAAATATGATTGGCTGGAGGGACGACCAAGAATGAACCAATTAAAAACGCGGAGCCAGAAACAAGAACTGAGAGAAGAAACACCTATGGCTTAAATATATATATTTAAGCCATAAGTAAAAATGACCCTTCAAACAAATGATATATTACCTAACATAAATTTGACCAAAAATACAATATAATAAACAACTGAAGATGTTTATATAGTGTTTATCACAAATTTGACCAAAAATACATTATAATAAACTATCTAAGATGTTTATATAGCGTTTCTAGAACGAAGGGTTTATAATTCTTTGTGAAATCGTTAAAAAAACTAGATTTTGAGCCTAGCTCAAAAGTGAAAATTAAATATATGAGTGGATTTGATAATTGGTTCACTTCATATAGATATAGTAAAGACAACATTCATACAAATTTATTGTTATAAAATTTATATAATAAATGTTAATAGATTGTCTTATCATTTTTTGTGTTTAGTTGGAATTCCATTCTTTTTAATGTTTATATCCATGATGTTTTGATTATAATTGTTTTTTGAAAGAAAAAATTGATGAAAAATTTTCATATGTTTTTTTTGTTTCAATATGGTACTTAGTGTGAACAAAGTTTGTCCTAACGTAAAAAATCTCTTGGAACTTTGATCTAGTTCAATCCTTAATTCATAACTCATTTATACAATATACTTTAATCACCATATTTTATAGAAAATATGACAAATTTTTATTATTGCATTTATAGTTTAGAGATAACCATTGTACCATTGTGTGTTGTTACTAACTTATTGAAACTTTGTTGATTTTATTAGTGTCATATATTTTTGAATTTATCTTCAAGCCTTGTGAACTTTGTGCATTAATTCCAGTGATTCTCACATCCTTAACTCGTCACCCAACCGTTGTCTATTTAAAGTTCAACACATCCACCATTTTTTCCAATAATTTTTTCTACTAATGCTTCTTGTGTCAGACAATTGCTCGGTTATTTTCTGGTGCCTTTCATCATGCACTGCATACTTTCATTTGATTATTTTACAACGCATGTTTCATCATTTAACTACACAAGTTTCTTATGGTGGCTATTGATTCTTGTATATTTCTCTATGGTTTTCCATAGTAGACCAAACTATCTTTCTTGCGCTGTGAATATTCAGTGGTTGCACTCGTTCCATGTAGTCCAGAGTAAGAATATTGGAAGATATATTCCAATCTATGTTCATAATTGGGCAAGAGAAGGGCTACTTTAACCATTGTTCCAGTTACCCAATCTTTGTTCATAATTGAGAAAGAGAAGGGATACTTTCACCATTGTTCCAGTTACTCGAGTGTGAGCTAGTGTGATTTTGTTCATGTCTCAAGCTCATCTTAACAAGTTGTATTGAACATGTATGCAAGTTGTTAGGCTACTTATAGACATATTTGCATTTCTATTTCACCTCATATCGTGGATTCTTCAATCTCGTTTCAAGGGGCACGCGGCAGTGGGGGGGTGGGTATGTCAAGTATTTTTTTTTAATTTTGACTTTATGATGACATGATTTTTTTAAAATTGTTAGAATTCTAATGTTTAATTATTAAATTACAATAGTATTTTATATTTTTGATCATTTATAAAATTACAAAATTTTATTGTTAAAATTACAATTTTAACTTGACTAATTCAATAAGAAACCTACCAAAAAGATTAAAAAAAATTGTACGCTAACTATTGGCATTAAAAATATATTGACATTAAAAAGAAAATAAAGTTACATAGTCAATGTGGTTGGTTGGCCACAGGGATAACCTGACTAGTCACAAAGCAAAAGTTTGTCAACATGAGTTGTCCAAACTTTGAAGCCAAAAAAAGATGATATAACATAGTTTGAAAGCCCTAATACTATCTAATGTACTGTAGCTAGTTTGAAATAAGATCTAGAGTAATAACTGTGATGGTTGTGATAGGAAAATAGAAACATAGTGTTGTTAATCCTAAGAGAAGCAATCTTCATTATTAGAGATAGAGATGAGAAGCACCTCTTGACTTGGATGAGGTGGAAGGGTGGATTTCATTTTATGTTGATCTCTCGTTGAATTCTAACCCTGAGATTGCTCCAGTGATCAAGTTGTTTTTTATGTTCATCTCCTTCACTTGGCCCTGGAGTTCATTTAACTGAAGAATAATTTCATTATTGTCCTCTATGTCATTCGAAATCACTTTTCCAAGCAAATATTTGGCATGCAACTAATAGAGTAAAATAGTATAAAAATACTTTGTGTCCCTAGTTCTTGAATTGTTTTTGTTTGGAACCCAGGCCTATATGTCTTGTTGAATATTCATCATGTCCATTACCCCTTGTTTCTGCTTCACCCATGACTATGTTTCCCGATTTCCTTTTGAACAATCTGAGGAGTTTGCTCACGATAGCGGCATGCAAATGCTTCAACCTTCTTCATTATTTTGGGATGATGACTGAATACCCTGCTTTGTCATCACCCATAACCTACAACACCTTGATGTTTGTTGACCATGATTCCTTGAACCAATTGTGGCATATTAATTCCTTCTTTGCAAGAAATGTTGCAGGATGCTTTGATTTTTCACCTCAAAGGATTGTTGTTTTTTGCTAGTGTCAAAACTTGTCGAGCAAAGAAAAGGACCAGACTATATCTACTATTTGTAAATGTGAACAAACCAACACCATTTCAAATCATGCAATGGCCAAGTTGTTGGAGTATGTAACTCATACTTACTATTGAGCCCGTGACCTGTTTAGCAAGTAACATGAGAAAATGGCTTGAGATGACAGGTTAGTTTCTAGAAGGTTGAGTAGTTTATAGAGATAACTTTGTAATAAATATGGTGTTGAATAGAGTAAAGAGAATATTCAATAAGACACACACAGAGTCGTTGATTGTGTGCTAAGATACACACTTGAGATCAACTATGAGCATTGTATAAATATGTATGGTTGGTTAGCAATGAATTAATCAAGTAAGAGTCCCAGTCACTCTCATTGTGTCTATCATGTTTTCTATTATGGTATCAGAGTTTGGTGTTTGGGAATAACTCCCTCACGAAGTGCCCAAGAAGATGAGAGAGAGTTAGTGATTGTTTATATTGGTAGGTGTAGAGGATAGAATATCATAGTTTGAGTATGTTTTACATGGTGTAAGAAATAATAGTTTTTTACTAAAGTGGATGAGTTATTTGGGAGATTTTAAAAAGGTCTAATGCATATATACTACTAAAGAACAATCTACATGGGTTTCATATTTTTATTTATTTAGAAAATGTATAGACACATATAGGAAGTAATCTGCAAAATGTCATAACCCTTGCAATTGTACTTTGGGTATAATGGATATTCAACGATTTAGTAGGGTTGTTCTTCTTAATTACCAAGGTCACGGTTTCTGTCGAACACAACCATGTTAAATGAAAACTAAACTAATGTGTTTATGGGAGGTTTCTCATTACGGGTGTTTACAAGAAGTTTCTCATAACATGCATAACCAACAACGATTTACTCATGTAACTAATTTCATGAAGTATATAGTGCATGGTTGGGATACACAATGTAGAGATTTTTCTGTGAGGTTGATACCATCTTGTAATCTCTCCTTCTTCATTAATGAGCTTCAATACTTTTCCTGCATGGATGTTTCCCCTTTGGGGTTTTACCACATGAAATGATGATGGAAAAATGGTGTTATTATTTCTGTGGTTGATTTAATTTGTCTCTAAATGTTAACAAGTGGTATCAAAACTTTGTGAGATAAAAGAGACAATCTGCTCATGGTGAATACTAAGGAAATGTGGGAGTCTGTGAAGAATATACATAAAGATAGGCTCGTGAGGAAGTGGAAGAGTGTTGTTGGATAGGAGATCCTTCCCGCAGCCTAAAGAGGTCGACCCATGAGGAAGTGGAAGAGTGTTGCAGCCTGGATGGGAGAGCCTGCCACAATCCACCGAGAAGATTTCCATAGGATCCACGCTACCTCTATCGACCGAGACTCGAAGTGATTGCACGCCTACGCAAGAAGGAGGAGATCACATGTGAGAGACCTGTTGTTGAAGCCACATGTGAGAGATCGCTGGAGGAAACTATTATGTCTACTGTTGTTTGGAAGCTGGAGGACCCGTGAAAAGAGGTGGATCACTAGTGAGGTTTTTTTATGTCGCTCTTGGAGGGTCACAGCCGTGGAGGAGAGGGAACCCACTGTTTTAAAAAAAAATCACTGTTGAAGCCCGCATGGAAAAGAAGACAGACTGGAAAGGGACTTGCAGTTGGGAGAAGCCTGCGACCATCCCATGGAGAAGAAGATCAACTGTGGAGGAAAAGAACTCGCAGTTGGTGAATAGCTGGCTATGGAAGAGAGTTTGCTAGAGTGTTGATGAGGTTTGGAAAATATATATATATATTGTTTATTAAAAAAAAATTCAAGATATTGGAATAAAAAAAAGTGCTAATTTTTATTTATTGGAAGTCTGGAATATATATAAATAAATAATTCAATCCATTCAAGTCATGTTGTTCGAGATAATTTACATTTGTTTTTGTTTGGGGATATTTTTTTTTGGGAAAATATATATATTTTCAATAATGTCTAGCACAAATTTTGAGATTGAAAAAAAAATTGACTCTATGGAGATTAAAGATGAAGGATTTATTAGTTCAACAAGGGTTACAAAGAGCTTTAGATGGAAAAAGAAAAAGACCTCTCACCATGACAGAGGATTAATGGGAGGATCTAGATGACAAAGTGCTAAGCACAATCCGTTTATGTCTTGTGGATGATGTGTTGTTCAACATTACTGGAGAAACAACAACATCAAGCCCGTGGAACAAATTAGAAAGTATGTATATGACCAAATTAGTGACAAACAAAATTTACTTGAAGCGGCAATTCTATAATATGAGAATGAAAGAAGGTACAAAGATTGCAAATCATTTAAATGTTTTTAACACTCTTATTTTCCAGTTGAGTAGTATGGATGTTAAAATTTATGATGAAGATAAAACAATCAATTTCTTATGTACTTTACCTAGGCCTTGGGGTCAAGTAGTTTCTTCCATTAGCCTTAGTACAACTGATACTTTAGAATTTGACAATGTTGTTGGTGCATTATTTTCTAAGGAATTAAGGAAGAAATCTAGTCTTGAAACCTCTTCTCCTGGAGCTTTGATTGTTAAAGGTTGATCCAAAGAGAAATAAGAAAAGTCAAGAGGTACTTCCAAGTCTAAATCGAAGGGAAAAAGAGTAAGTTAAAATGTTGGTACTGTAACAAAACTGATCATCTCAAGAAGGACTGTTGGAAGAAACAAGAATCCAAAAAGGATGAGTCCAAGTCAAATGCAAATTCAATTAAGTCTTCTGATTCAAGTATGATTGATGAGTTCGCGTCTATTTGTAATTTTCTGAATATAATGAGGAATGGCTATTAGATTCTGGTGCTTCACACCATATCTGTCCTCATAAAGATTGGTTTGTTTCCTATCAAACAGTTAATGATGGAATAGTTCTTTTAGGAGACAATCATTCATGTAAAACTGTTGGGGTTGGAAGTGTTAAAATTAAAATGTTTGATGGAGTAATAAGAACACTTATAGATGTTAGACATGTACCTGAGTTAAAGAAAATTTAAATTTCTCTAGGAGGATTGGATTCTTGTGGTCATAAGTTTACAGGTTTTTATGGAACTCTAAAAGTTTCCAAGGGTTATTTAGTAGTCATGAAGGCACATAGGATAGGAATGTTAGGATTTATAATCCTCCCTTGTCCAAACTATCTTTTAGATTATATTTTCCTAACTTAGGAGTCATTTAATTATTATTGGGTCCACTAGTACCATTTGATCCACTTGGCCTAATGGGGCCACATGTACCAGTCACTAGAGTGTGGGGAAAACCGATAGAGGCTAGATGAGACTGACTGCACTTGCATGCATCATTTTAGGTGCCTTCTAGACCAATCCCTACATTTTAGGAGCCACTAAGAGTGAAAGCATCAACCTCCTTCAATTGTTGGCAGTTGGTAACTAGTTAATCTTAGTTATGCTTTAGTTACATTTAGTTAGATATCCTCTAGTTCAGTTAGTTCCAGTTATGCATGGCTGCATGTGGGAAGGCACCAATTCTCACCTACTTTTCACCTACCACTGCAGTTAGACTGGCTTGATTGATTGTAACTGATTGAGAGGCTAGATTAGACATCTAGAGGTATCCAGTTGAAATCCGATAGTGATTTAGACATCTTTAGTTAGCCATGCATTTAGATACAGTCATGGATTCGAATTCATCCCTAATGATTCGAATTCCTTCTTATGTAACACCATTGTAGAAACGAAAACTGTTATGAAGTTTATATTGTAATTATCTAAGCAATACTTGTATGTTTCTTGTGAAATTTGTTTTGTTCGGTGTGTATTATTTATTCTTTTTCACTCCATAATAATTAAGAATCTGATTGCACTCATTGCCTAAAGATCTAATGGACCAATAATTCTAATATGGTATCAGATCCATCTGAGGAAAGCTTCAAGTCTGTCTACTCTCCATCGCACATCAGAAGCATCTGGGTTTCCACATAAGTCCCATAAAGATAGCCTTGCTTCCTCTGAATTTATTCAGAGTGGCGGTACATGCGTGACGGACCCTGAGAAAGTGTGCATCTCAAGAGGGAAGTCTTGATTCTAACAAAGTTCAAATTATTTTTGGTTTTGCAGTGATATTTTGCAAGTACAACTTCATATGGATTCAAGATTGTCGGTTCCTCTTCTTACTTCTTCCACAAGATATTCAGAATGGAAGTTGAAGATGATTGCATCCCTAAAGAGACAAGGTATCTATGAGGTATATTGGAATTGGTAAATATTCTTATGAATGTGAGAATGAGTAGATAAAGGACGATGATAGAGATTTTGGAGCAATATGTATGACCTTTTCTCCAAGTTTGCGGTACCTTATTTATTATGTTGAATACCCAAAGGATCTCTAGACATAATTGGATAGAACCTTTGGAAAAAACAATGAGGATCATTATAGCAATTTGGAGATCACACCCCGCACTACAAGAGTTATTTATTCAAAAGTCTCGGCCTCTACTCTCTCTGATGAAGTTTTTCAAGATGAAGAAGAAGTGGAATCTTCCACACGGTCAATTCAAATTGAAGAAAGTCTCCTTGGAGTGACTCATTCTCCTGCTACTCCAGAAGTGTTTGATATCTATGATATCTCATATTCTCATATGGCTGATCTAGAAGAATACATTCGAATCTCTTTTATTGAATAACAACTCTCCCTCCATTCTATATTAAAATTCTTGAGTTATTATTCTATTTTAAATTCTATGCATAGTTTACTGGTGATTGTTTCAAAAAATGAAGAGGAGTTTCATTTCTCTATCTCTAATGATGTTGTCGGTGTGCAAATAAGTAATTCTTTGTATATTTTGGAAATAATATCATATTGTAGTTGTGATTCATTCACTCTCAATAATCTAGAGCTTCCAGCAAATTCCTACATGATTGCATGCACCAATACTTAGAATTTTGAAGAAGGAGAAAATTGTGCATCTACCATCTCAGTGGAACACACTGTTTGATCTGATATGAACCTATTTGAATCTGATATGGTATTATTTTGATATGATATGATATTATTTGGTTCAATTTTTAAGTTTCAAGAGCTTCTAGTGATGCTTGTAGCGGTTCTCATCAATTTTGGTGTGAAGAATCAAGTACCAAAAGTCTCTTTCGAAATTGTTGCTGGAGATTTGATGTCAGTATTCTTTTATTACTTTGCTAATATTATATTTTATGAATCTTTGGATATTTTGGAAATAATATCAGATTGTTGGAGTGATCCATTCACTCTCATTGATCTAGACCTTCCAACAAATTCCTACATGATTGCATGCACCAATACTCAGAACTTTGAAGAAGGAGAAAATTGTGCATCTACCATCTCGGTGAAGCACACTCTTGGATCTGATATGAACCTATTTGTATCTGATATGATCTTATTTGGATCTGATCTGATATTATTTGGTTCAAGTTTTAAGTTTCAAGAGATTTTAGTAATGCCTCTAGCTGCTCTCATCAATTTTGGTGTGAAAAATCAAGTACAACAAGTCTCCTTCAAAATTGTTGTTGGGGATTTGATATCATTCCACACTCTCGGATATGATATGAACTTATTTCGATCTAATATGAACTTATTTGGATCTGATATGATATTATTTGGTTCAAGTTTTAAGTTCCAAGAGCCTTCAGCCATGCTTGTAGCTGGTGTGACAAATCAAGTACTGCAAGTCTCCTTCAAACTTGTTGTCGGGGATTTGATGTTAGTTTCCTCTTATGAGTTTGCTGATATTTTATTTTGTGAATCATTGGTTATTTATGGAGCTCAATAATTCTCTCTCCATAGTTTCAGGGCTTCTCTACTTATCTATTTGATCACATTTGCATCTCCCCACAGAACTAGTAAAGATGGAGACATTATGCATTCGCCTAGACACTTTCTCCTAACACTAAGGACTCATTTTACCTCACATGGTTCGATGTTCAAGGATGAAATATATCAATTTCGTGGGTGTTCCTCACATGGTTCGATGTTCAAGGATGAAATATATCAATTTCATGGGTGTTCCTCACATGGTTCGAATTTTCAATCACTTTTTCTTTCTCATCAATTGATTTCAGTTGCTCCACATGGGTCCAGTTTTCATCTAGTAGTTGTATGTATTTCTAATTCAATTGAGCATATTATTCTTCTTCCAAAGAGGAAAATTCCTCTAGACATAGCCATTAGTTTGGAGAGGTTCACATGCACATATTCAAGATGCTGCTGCATAGAGATGCAAATTTGCAGCAGAGTTTCTGCAAGTTATTTTCTAAGGAGTAAACTTCTTTTCTTCTAAAAATAGCTTGTATTTTCATGTTCCTCCTTAATTTGAGGGGGGTTTTTTCCCATGAGGTTTTCCCTTATTTCCTTGGTTTATTAAGCTTTTTTTTTATCGTTTAGATTGTATATGGGTGACTTTTGGCCTTGTTTCCAGGGCCCATAGTTGTCCAAGTTAGGATCCAGGGGAGGTGTTAGGATTTATAATTCTCCTTTTCCAAACTGTCCATTAGATTTTATTTTCCTTACTTAGGAGCCATTTAATTATTATTGGGTCCACTTGACCTAATGGGGCCACATGTACCAGTCACTAGAGTGTGGGGAACACCAATAGAGGCTAACTAAGACTAACTACACTTGCATGCATAAGTTTAGGCGCCTCCTAGACTAATCCCTGCATTTTAGGAGCCGCTGGGAGTGTCGGCACCAACCTCCTTCAGTTGTTGGCAATTGGTAACTAGTTAAGCTTAGTTATGCGTCAGTTACATTCAGTTAGATATCCTCCAGTTTACTTAGTTCCAATTATGCATGGCTACATGTGGGAAGATGCTATTTCTCACCTACTTCTCACCTACCACTGCAGTTAGACTAGTTTGATTGATTGTAACTGATTGAGAGACTAGATTAGACATCTGGAGGTAGCCAGTTGAAGTACTCTAATAGTGATTTAGAAATATTTAGTTAGCCATACATTTCGATACAGTCATGGATTCGAATTCATCCCTAATTATTTGAATTCCTCCTTATGTAACAACATTGTAACACCAGATACCGTAATAAATTTTATAGTATAATTATCTAAGCAATACTTGTCTGCTTCCTGTGAGATTTGTTTTGTTCAATATGTATTATTCATTCCTTTTCACTGCATAATAATTAAGAATCTGATTGCACTCATTTCCTGAAGATCTAATGGAACAATAATTATAGTATGGTATCAAAGCCATTGCAGGAAAGCTTCAAGTCTGTCTACTCTCCATTGCACACCAGAAGCAATTGGGTTCCCACAGAAGTCCCGCAAATATTGCCTTGCCTCCTCTAAATTTATTCAAAGCGGCGATGCAGGCAACGAACCCTGAGAAAGTGTGCATGTCAAGAGGGATGGCTTGATTCTAACAAATTTCGAATTATTTTTGGTTTTGCAGTGATATTTTGTAGTATACAAATTTATATGGATTCGAGATTATCAATTCCTCTTCTTACTCCATCCACAAGATATTCAGAATGGATGTTGAAGATGATTGCATATCTAAAGACAAAAGGTCGCTATGAGGTATCTATTGGACTTGGTAAAGAGATTTACGAATATTAGAATGACTGGCAAAATGAAGGTGATAGAGCTTTTGGAGCAATATGTACGGCCTTTTCTCCAAGTTTGTGCTACCTTATTGATTATGCTGAATATGCAAAGGATCTCTGGACATAATTGGATAGAACCTTTGGCAAGCACAATGAGGATCATTATAGCAATTTGGATATCACACCCGACACCACAAGAGTTATTTATTCAAAAATATCAGCCTCTACTCTCTCTGATGAATTTGTTCAAGCTGAAGAAGAAGTAGAATCTTCCACACAGTCAATTCGAATTGAAGAAAGTATCCTTGGAGTGTCTCCTTCTCCTGCTGCTCCGGAAGTTTATGAGATCTCTGATATCTCATCTTCTCATATGCCTGATCTAGAAGAAGACATTTGAATCTATGTTATTGAAGAAAAACTCTCCTTCCATTCTATGCAAAAATTCTCAAGTGAGTCTTCTATTTTAAATTCTATGCATAGTTTACCAGTGATTGTTTCAGAAAAAAAACGAAGAGGAATTTGATTTCTCTATCTCTAATGATGTTGGTGGTGTGTAGATAAGTAATTATTTGGATATTTTGGAAATAATATCAGATTGTAGGAATGATTCATTCACTCTCATTGATATAGTGCTTCCAACAAATTCCTACATGATTGCATGCACCAATACTCAGAATTTTGAAGAAGGAGAAAATTGTGCATCTACCATCTCGGTGGAACACACTCTTTGATCTGATATGAACCTATTTGAATATAATATGATCTTATTTTGATCTGATATGATACTATTTGGTTCAATTTTTAAGTTTCAATAGCTTCCAGTGATGCTTGTAGCTGTTCTCATCAATTTTGGTGTGAAGAATCAAGTACCAAAAGTCTCTTTCGAAATTGTTGCTGGTGATTTGATGTTAGTATTCTTTTATGAGTTTGCTGATATTATATTTTATGAATATTTGGATATTTTAGAAATAATATAATTTTAGGAGTGATCCATTCACTCTCATTGATCTAGAGCTTCCAACAAATTCCTACATGATTGCATGCACCAATACTCAGAATTTTTAAGAAGGAGAAAATTGTGCATCTACCATCTCGGTGAAGCACACTCTTGGATCTCATATGAACCTATTTGGATCTGATATGATATTATTTGGTTATGATCTGATATTATTTGGTTCAACTTTTAAGTTTCAAGAGCTTTCAATAATTCATGTAGCTGCTCTCATCAATTTTGATGTGAAAAATCAAGTACAACAAGTCTCCTTCAAAATTGCTGCTGGGGAGTTGATATTATTTCACACTCTCAGATATGATATGAACTTATTTGGATCTAATATGATATTATTTGGATATGATATTCTATTATTGTGTTCAAGTTTTAAATTCCAATATCCTTTAGTCGTGCTTGTAGCTGGTGTGACAAATCAAGTACCGCAAGTCTCCTTCAAACTTGTTGTTGGGGATTTGATGTTAGTTTCCTTTTATGAGTTTACCGATATTTTATTTTGAGAATCATTGTTTATTCCTAAATCTATATGATATTATGGAGCTCGAACAGTCTCTCTCCACAGTCCCCGGTCTTCTCTACCTATCTATTTGATCACATGCTCATCTCCTCACAAAACTAGTAAAGATGGAGACATTCTGCATTCGCCTGAACAATTACAAGTGAAGGTATTTGCAATTCCTAACAAGGATATTCTTTATTTCTACATGTATTGTGACTTGTCATGTTTTTGGTCATTGCATGAGCATAATCTCTATATCAACATGATTAAGGGTAACTATTTATACTAATATTCTATCTGATCTACAACCATTTTCTTAGATCAATTTAAACACAAACTCTTTTCTACAAAAACATCTTACTTTTGTTTATGATAATCTTAGTGTTCTATGTTGTTTTTCAATGCTCGCATTTTGAGTTTATATTTGATGGTCATTTTAATAGAGTTATATTTTCTATCAGGATCTTCCATTGTGACGTTGCTTGAGTAGTGACGATGAAGGAATGCTTGTTTTATTTTAGACAATTGGGCCTTATTCTTGGCATTGAATGACCAATATTTTATGGGTATGTTGTTAGATCAACAAGTTTATAATAATTAACAGCATTTTTTATATCAATATGCTCTTAGTCCTCCTGTGAATTGGATTAGTAATCTTGTATGTTGAATATGTAAGAATTGTAGAATAGTCATCTAATTTGTAGAATTGTATCACAATACTGTATCAATAACATAGTACATGCTCTAAGTAGTTTTTCTGGGATTTGCGAATAGCTATGATAAACAAGAAAATATAATGACATCACAATCAAGGCATGTCAATACTGTTGAGCACGATAATGACATTTCTTCTAGGTTGGGAATGGTTCAAACTTCATATTCCAAGGTAGCATAACATAGAGCTGAAATATTGCACTTGTTAAGTTGTATGAGGTAGGAAATTTAGTCTCTAATACTCATTTCCTACCGACATCAGTGAATTTCCTAGAGGTATGCCTAGATTTGAAATACAATCTTTGTTACAAATTCTATATATATTTTTAAAACATACACAGTAAACGTTGCTATAGCGACGTATTGGTGTTGATATAGTGACACCATGATGTCGCTATAGAGACACACCAGTTCTTAGCCGCTTCAAATTTTCCATGAACTATCGTCGCTATATCGATGCCTTGACGTTTCTATTTTCATGCCTATAGCGACACATTGTCGCTTCTATTTTTACAAATGTGCGGCGCTATAACAAAAACAAGACGTCGCTCTAGCGAGGTATTATGACTTAGGCACATAGATTTTCCACAAACCTCCTTTGCTATAGCAACTCCAAGACATTGCTCTAGCGACACATTATGACTTAGGCACGTAAATTTGCCACAATCCTCCGTCGCTATAGCTACTCCAAGACGTTGCTCTAGTGACGCATTATGACTTAGGCAGATGAATTTTCCACAATCTTTCGTCGCTATAGCGCCTCCAAGACGCTGATATAGCGACATGTAAACGTCGCTATAACAATGCCCATAGGTTTTGAAGCATAGGCCACAATCACCATGTGTCATCAATGTTGCGTCGCTATACTGACAGAATATTCGAAGTGTGGCTAATGCGACGATAACTATGCGACGAAAATTTGGTCTTCTATTCGTCGCTAGAGCAACAGAAAAATGTTTCTATAGCAACGATTTTTCGTGGGAAAAATTTTCACATGTACTAGTGTCTGTTGGTGGTCCTGGATCCCCATCCAAAAAGTTATACAAAACAAGGATTATGAAAAATATTCAAAATTATATTGGAGTAATACATTCAGTTGCATATTTTTTGAAAGTACTTATTATTCAAATATCATGCTGTGAAGCATGATATTTGGACAATAAGTACTTATCCTACTAGATCAAAGAATATTTACATACAACACCCTCACATTTGAGATTCAACGAAGGATTTTGATTCCTTCCACAAATCGAGATCGGGAATTTTCATGACCAGTGAAGGATTTTGATTCCTTCATTTTGGGGATACTTTTTAGCGGACTATCTTGACCATAATCAAAGAGAACAAAGAAATGTGTGGAAATGTTGTGAACCTAGGGTTATATTTGAATTTCTATTCCTGGAAAAGATAGAACACGGAATGTCATCTACTTTTCTATAATTGGGTTATCACAAGTTGTTGGCATCAACGTAGAAGGAGAAACATGTATGAAGTACTGAAGGTATCAAGGCCAAATAAAGATACAAGGTGAGTCATTCCATATGTATTTTTTTTTGGGTAGTAGTTTTATTTGAGATGTGGAAGTTTTTGTGATTAAAAACTAAAATCTCTATGAAGATAACAAATTTTTCCTTGATGTTTTTATTGAAAACTAAAATCTATATGAAGAGAATAAAGTTTGCCAGGAAAGGTTTTATAATGTCTTGCTTCCAATGGACATGTGTTTTGAGAGAAATTTCTTGCCACACTTCTTCCATTGGGAATTATTATTCTCCCATCTATTTTATCCTTTCCTTTCCCTACTTATTTTTGAAGCACTCCTTTATTGTAGATGCATGTAGGTGCATAATCATGTAGTGATTCTTTCTTTAATATTCCTATTGGTGCACATTTTTGTAGGGATACTTTCCTATAGATGTCGGTAGGTGCACATTTCTATAGATTCTTGCAATAGGAAAATGTTGTAACTTAATACCTTTGCAGTCTCCTATAGGTGTATACATAAGGGATCACATGGTATATTGCAAGTGAAGGATGTGGAATATAGCTTGGATACATGTAATAAACGGTGTTTCAGAATGTATGGAGTGTGTATGGAATGAATTTAATGAATGGAATGCATGAGATGGCTGAGTTGATTGGATGGCATAAATGAGTTGGGTCAGTGGGATAAATAAGATTGTTTAATCAATCAATTGGTGAATATTTTGATATTTAAAAAAAATTTATTTTCCAAAGGTTCAAGGGAAACTTCATTGATTGGAATAGTTTTGTTTTTCCATTCTTTGATTGCACTTAATGATATCATTGCATTTAATGAAGTATAGTTTATCAATTCCCTGTCAATTGATATTAGGTCCACCATTACATTGTTCATTACTACTTTGTTTGTCAATGCTTTGTTTGGGTTGCTTTGAAATAATTTATTTATGCATTTTACTTATTATGTAAACAAGTTGCTCTCAGAATTAACATTTCAAGTAATGATTTCCTTGCAGGTTTTTATAGTAATATGACAAACTTATGTCAATATGGTGTACTCCTTTTGGTATACTAAGACTAACTTACAATCAAGCTTTGTAATGGATTATCTTACCAGGTTTGGTCTATCCAACATGTTCTAATTGCTCATAAGGGGAATTTTTTGTTGCGTATTAGTTTAGTAATTATTTTTAGTGGGGCTTAGTCAAGATATTTGATATTACACCAACGACAAAAATAGTAAATAAATTGTAATTTTTCTCCATGGAAAGTAATACAATACACTTTATTTGTGGATTTTTTTAATAATAATATTTATAAATAATTGAATTAATATAACTAAATAATTAACCTTCTGGGTTAGCTTAAGTGGTTGAGTGCTTTGAGATTCATGCAGGTCTTGAGGTCTATCCCTTGGGTTGGATACCTCTATTGTGTGCCTCATTACTACCATGTCAAGTATTGTAATCAATGTTGATGGGTTTACTACCTCTCCTTTTCATATCCATATATATTTTCTTATGGACTTTACTCATGTTTAGCTTTCTCAACATCCTCTGACTCATTTTTCTAAAAGTAATAACTTATTTGGCACTTGAATGGGCTATCAAGTTTATAACTTGTGTCATCTCTAATATCTTCATGTTCTCTCTTCCCCTTGTTGTAATTTGTCTTCATCCAGGAGAAGATGGCCTAAGTCATCAATACGTTTCATCGATAAACCTTCCAACACCTCTACAGAAATGTCCAACTTTGTAATGCAATTTTCCTCACTTGTAGGTTCTTAACTTAGAAGATCAAGCTCCTTGTATATTTTATGTCCTTGAACAACCATGTCTCAACATTCTATTACATTTGGTCCAGATTATACCAATGGAAACATAGTGCCTAAAACATCCAAGGATTTTGGGGAGTGAGAGAAATCATTATAATAAAAAAGCTTCATGGAAGATGCAAAATCCAATGCACTTTATTTATCTAGAGATCCTACATAATTCGTTTTGAGATCGTCAATGGTTGAAGAACCTAAGGAACATGGAAAAATGACTTTTCTGCAAGAGTATTTCTTCAGTATCCTTAGTAGATCAAATTAGTTTTATGAGATGGCCATTAAGATCTGATTGTAGGGGATTCAAATACATAGATAATAAGACCTCATTTACTCTCCCCTCTTTACTAACTTGAAATTGTATCAATTCGATACCCAACAAATTTTGTCAGCTTATATTTCATTACTTAGAAATATATATTTGAATATGGAAGCTATTTGGGGTTTTATTAAGTGATGCATTGCCAGAACAGAGTAATATTGATTCAATCAACCTGCGTGAAGGTTTTCACATACTTATTAGATATAAGATCAAAGTAATGTTTGTGCTTGGTGGTTTCATCAAAACGCTCAAAAATTGGAATTTCGTGGTCATATTTCTATTTATTATAGATTTTTGTAGCTTAGGTGAATTTTTTCATGTCACGGGATATCTGTATTTTTTTAAATTCCACAAATATATCGTATATCCAATGATCAATTCCAAATAATTTGACACCGTCGCCATACCACCGACGGCTAAAGGTGTCAAATATCTAACTTCTTACAATGCAAATACCATCGGATATCCGACGGAACCTTACAAAGAATCTGACGGCGTCGCCATACCATCGATGACTAAAGGCATCGGTCTTTGATGTCAATCATGCATGATATCCAACACCTTTGTTTTTGGATATTCAACCTATTATACAATGAGAGTAATCGGATATCTGACCTCCTATACAGTGAGAGGCTTTTTTTTTTACTAGGAGAATCAACAACTGGGGTCGGGCTGGTACTCGCGTGACACGGGGTCCGGGGATCCATTCCCGCTACCACTATAACCCTAGGTGCCCCACACCCACCACAAGACATGGGACACAGGTAAACCCGGGTGGGATTGATCTCGTGACCTCCAATTTACAACAAGTGACTTCATAATAATGGAACCGCCAATGAGCCACACCCATGCAGACTTCCTATACAGTGAGAGTTATTGAATATTCAACAGAAATATTAAAAGAGGAGTCGTCAGATATCCGAATGGATTAAGTTGAATATCGGACGAGTTCATTTTGATGTCAGATATCCACCGCAGTGAAATCAACATTTAAAAAAGAAGATGCTTGTCGGATGGTCGAAAACATGATGTCGAAAATCAGACATCTATGTCGTCGGATTTTGGGTTAAAAAATGCTAGTGAATTACAAAAAATTAATGATTAACGTGATGTTATACAACTTTTGAAACCGACATCCCTTGCTCTACAAATATGACATATTGTACTAGTTGTCCATATTTTCTATAATCATCAGAGGAAATTTCAACTCAAATGGGCCTTTTAACCATAATTCAAATTCCATGTCATCATGTGTTAGCCAATGAAATTGCTTTAAATTTGAAATTCTGTATAGTTCTTCAACAATTTTTTAATATAAATTTGGGGATAGGTATCATAAAAAAAACTATTCTTTTTGTTCATATTTTCAACATATCTCCCTTTGCTTTTACGCAAATTTCGATCAGGAGAGCTCCTTGGATGCAAAATTAAATTCCACATCCAATGAATACCCACTCAGCATACTTTTGACAAACCCCGCTACCCCAAAAACAATAAATACCTAAAAAATGTGATGATGACATGCATCCAACAAGCTCTTCCGATCGAAATTTGAGTAAAATCACAAGGAGATATGTCGAAAATACGAACAAAAAAAGTAGTTTTTTTTTTTTCTTCCTCCAAAAGTAATAAATATTATTTTATTATTTTTCTTAAGAGGCCCATTTTGAGTTGAAATTTCCTCTAATGCATTATCTTTGGAATATTTAATTGAAAATGCTATGGATATTAAGAAAATTTATACTACTGATGGTATTATCTATAATTGTTAATTTTAAAATATGTCTTTTTAATGTCAAGTGGCGAGATTTGTTATTAGCTTCATTTTTCCAAATTATGTGTCATCAACTACTACATGAGCTTTGAAATGAGTTGATCGAGTATTGCTTATTTTGTAACTACATGAAGGTTATGTTATTTTATTATTATTTTTACCTCGAAAAGGATATTAGAATAGTTGAAATACTTGATTCTTTTAATCTTTCAAATATACATACAAGTGCTCAAAGTGGAAGACTTGTATTTGTATCCACCCTTCTTGTTGGAAACCTACTAGGCATATTTTGTATTATTACCAACACTATTGATGTGAACAATCATGTGTGAATATGGAGATTCATGAGGAGTCCAGGAGACCTCTTGCGAATTTGAAACCTAGGGTCACTTCATGTTGTATTTGAAACTTTGAGAAGGATTAACCTTTCAATCAAGACTCATCAACCTTATTGGGTTAACTAGTACCTTTCTTGGTTTACCTTTTAAGACCTTACCTTATTTTGTAGGACTTTCAATATTTTACCCTTGATTTCTAAACCTCAAAGATCTTGAAACCTCTGTAAGGGTACACAGGGTACTCCCAAAGGACCGAACACCAAGAATAGCCGCTTCACACAAACAGATCACAGATCAATACACCAATGTTTGTCACATGGTTAAAACCCTCGAGAGGGAAACAATCCACAGCCCCGGCCAAATAGCTACTTCGGAGCAATTTATTATGCAAAAGAAAGAAAGTTACATGAGCTTTTCATAATCGATCAACTAGCCAAGGACCCTCTATGCTCTTTAAATAGAGATCATAGACCAATCGGGTGTTAAGCCACAGATCAATGGTAGGTATGATCTAAGAGAAGTTGAACCGTCGGATCACTCTATGCCTAGAACATATCGTGACCGTCGGATTAGAATATTTACAAATGCATACTAATGCATACTAAAGAAACACACTTTTACCTAACGGATATATTACACAAATTGATCTTAACTAACTCCTAAGTGTCTAAATATCCTAACATCCCCCCTTAAGAACAACTTGGGATAGGATTGAAGGATTTACAAAAATGACACTATTAGGAGAAGGAAGGAGGCATTAAATCCTATCCCCCCTTAATGACACATTCCTGAACTCCTAACATAGACCGAAGTTTAGAAAACTTCGCTTCTGTAAGAGACTTGGTGAAGATGTCTGCAACTTGATCATCTGTAGGGCAATAGAGCACTTCAATAACACGATCATGAACAAGATTTCTGATGAAGTGCATGTGTAGCTCAATGTGTTTGCTGCGCTGATGTAGAACTGGATCTTTGGCAAGCTTGATGGCACTTTGATTGTCGCACCAAAGTGGAGTAGGCTGCTGCTGCTCGAATCCAAACTCTGAAAGGATCTGTCGAAGCCATAAAGCTTCCTGACTGGCATTAATTGCTGCTCGATATTCTACTTCTGCTGAAGAAAGAGCAAGAGCTTGTTGTTTCTTACAAGCCCAAGTGACAGGTCCAGATCCCAGACTGAAAACATAACTTGCAGTAGACTTCCTATCATCAGGATCGCCGGCCCAATCTGAATCAGTGAAACCAACCAATAAAGGTTTCCCCCCTATACTGTAATGAATCCCGAACTGAATTGTACCTCGAATATATCGAAGTATTCTTTTTGCTGCTTTCCAGTGACTTTCATGAGGAGTTTGCATATAACGGGCAACATGACCAACGGCAAAGGAAAGGTCAAGATGGGAATAAGTCAAGTATAAAAGACTACCAACAAGCTGACGATACAAGGTGGCATCTACTTCAGGAGAAGTACAAGTGGTAGAAAGTTTGACTCCAGACTGGAAGGAAGAAGGGGCTGGTTTACAATCTTCCATGTGGAAGCGACGAAGAAGGTCACAAGC